>CAIGRH010093576.1:0-13771 GCA_903798295.1 Fraxinus nigra
GTAGACTACTGCCGCACGATGTCACTTTCTGTGCTAAGAAGAAAGGTAACCCGTGAAACTATGTCATGTCACATAGATCTCGTAAATATAGTTTTTTTTTTTTTTTGGGTCCAAACCAATACTTATATTTTCCACCAAAGGTGTATTCAGTATAATTATGCATTTCAAACACTGTACATGTGATAGTTGAAATTGCGTTGAAAAGTTAAAAGTTACCAAGAAACTACTTTTGAATCTATTTGGTTTAAGGATAACGGGCTTAACTTAGTTTTCTTAGGAAGCTCTTAAACAAAAAGCAAAAGAAAAAGCCTTGCAAACAGGCCATTAGTAAGTTCATATCTTCTCTATTTGAGGAATTTCTTATACAAGAAGCAAAAGCAAGTCAAGTTGACCCTTAGTGAGTGAGTGTATATCTCCTCCATCGGTTTTAAATGCACATGAGAACGAGGATCCAAATTATATGCAGTGGCATCAATTTATTTATTTAAGTTTAGTCTAATAATAATCCTTTGATATAGAGGATTTAGCAACCTACATACTCTCATTTCATTTATGAAGTCTAATAATTGAATTATTCTACCGTTTTAATAGTTAAGTGAAAATCAGAATTTTTGATCGAACTATTTTATGTGAAAAATTCAACATATAAATTTCACAAACTACTACGAAATCACGTGCAACACACGACTTCCAAACTAGTGGTATATCTAAATGAGAAAAAATAAAGAACCGAAAATAACAAAAAAAATGTACCTGCTTCAAGAAAAGAGCAGCAGTAATCGCACCACCTTGACGGCCACCAGTGTTCACCATATCAGCAACTCCAGATTTCATGGATTCCCAATAACTCTCCTCCATAGGCATCCTCCAAAGTTTTTCCCCACTCGCCTCTGACGCTGCAAGTACCTCGTTTGCAAGATCGTCGCTTGGAGTAAAAACGCCTGTTCATTTTTTGGAAAGGAAAAATATAAGTGGATATATAAGGAAAAAAATACGGGTTTTATGAAGACTTGAAATTCTTCACCTCGAGTACTGGACCTAATTTATTTCAACAAGAACCAAGAATCTGATCAAAACTTGCACCCTAGAACTTGTGGTAAGTAGTCTATGAACTCACCTTTGGTTATTATAAAATATTAAATCATCTCTTATTCTTTTCTATCATTTTTAAATCTCTCGGGTGCCTGCTTGTTATTATTTTCGTGGCAAATCTCCACACCAATATAACCATAAGAAAATTAACAATACCAGCAATAGATGGTCCAAGAGCAACTATACAGGCCCCGGTCAAAGTAGCCAGATCAACTATCTGCACAGCAATTAAACTGAGTTACACAATCCAAACACACAGAAAAAAAATTTGGCATAACTTTTCCAGTATCCATACAGAATTCCACCATTTATAAATGGTTTTTACTTTATAGGTGGGATATGGAATATGACTCAAGTGAAAATTGATTCCCTAAATTCTGGTAAAACAAAATAAGTGCCTGTTTGATAGAATTTATTTGGGAATAATGAGTTATGGAACAATAATTTTTGGAGAATGTGTAGTTAAAAAGTAAGGAAACTTTATTGAATGTGTGGTGGAGAAATGATACTGTAGCAAACAATTTAATTTTTTAAAGGATGACAAACAGGGCATAAACTAGATGTTCTTGTCACTTGACCCCTACATTTTCATTTCACAATAGGACTGGAACTACACTCAGGTCGTGCTTTTCTTATGATAAAAAAGTGTGCCAATATATAAATGCCATTCAAAAGATACTACTGGTTAGAACAATCAACTATGTCACGCTGTGTTGTATGGACATTTCAACTAGGGTGACGTGTCTTAACACATGTCTGCAACTTTTCGGACACTCTATTATGATCATTTTTCTTTCTTCACTAGAAATATTATATTATATATTTTTAACTCAAAATTATAATTGAATAGCAAATAAATACTCATATTTTAAAAACTTCAATAAGAAAAATTAAATTTATATTATGGCCACGTTTGGTAGAGATTAAAATCCAATTAAAATTGAAAATATGACCGTTATTAGGTCCCACTCGTCTAATAAAAGTCAACAATAACGGCTAGTTTTTCAATTTTAATTTGATTTTAATCCCTACCGAACGGGCCTTATATAAATTAAGAATTCTAAAGAATTTATTCAATGTATCGACGACGTGTCGTGTCAATACTTTTTTGAAAATCATGTATTAACGTGGCTAACATGTGTCGTGTCGAACATATATGTCCGTGTCGTTGCATCATATATGTCATGCTATTAAAACACATGTATTTTTAGTAGTCTTCATGAAGGAAACATGTGCCTAGAATACATGGGATAAGACGCAAAGGAAAAAAAGCACACGAAATAAGACTTTCTCAAAGATAAGGTGCTGACTATATGCATTTATGTATACCTTCTCTACACCTTGATTACAAGCATATACCAAAGCATCTGCAAGTGTTAGTCTACCTTCAGCATCAGTATTGTTTACCTACGAAAGAAATACCGAGTCTTTAAGATGAAATAGCTGGACATAAATGCAAAAGTAATGTGATGAGCAAGACTCTAATGCTCAAGTACAGAAAAAAAAATCTCACACCAGAGCATTTGAAAAAGAACTATGTAGCCTGGATTCAAATTCGATGATCAGGCAGAAGTCTGGATCCAAGAGTTGGATATGTAAATTATTGAATTGACCCAGTTTTCAGTTATAAAGGTTCATAATTTTGATACAGGTACAAATTCATATAACTAGAAATCTAATATTTGGATATGCTAAAAATTTCTACATATATTTGAACTAGGGTGAGGAAGGGGGAGATAGATGGAATATAGTGCATTTTCAGCAAAGAATGTATATCGTAATGGAAATTGATTCGAGAGGAGGCACATCTAAATAATAAATGTAGTGCAAACGAGTCAGATAAAGACCCATTTCTAAGTAACATGCAAGAGCTCCGCAAGATTACCAGAGGTCTCAACATTGAAGTTAAAAACAGATACATTGTCTAGATAGTAAATACATCTAATTTCAGTTGATGTACAACCTATTGCCATCCTTTTCCTTTTTTTTTTTTGGACAAGCCTGTTTCTTAAATTAATCAGATAAGTAGAAAAATTATGTAACAAATTGAATACATCCTTTGTGACAGAAAGCATAATATGTATAAGAAAAGTAAGCGAAATTCTGCAAAGAACTGTATAAAGTAAATGGGTGACCCAGCCATGATCTGAAGACTAAAGCCTTCAAATGAAGAACTAACCTCAATAGTCTTTCCATTTGAAGCCGTGACAATGTCTCCTGGCCTCATACCAGTTCCACTTATCATATTCTCACAGGCCGCAACAATGAAATGAACCTATATGTACATGAACAATTATTATGGTATTATCATTCATCACTAAATCCTTAGGAAAAAGATTAGTAGATGTTCCTGCTTAACAGGATCTAGAGAAGAAAACAGAACTGGAAAACAAAAAATACAAAATTGAAAAAAAAAAAATCTAATCATTCAACAAGGACATTATCCCCTAAAAAAATACACCACCAAAAATGACTTACCTCCACCCCAGCAGGCTTGATTTGACCAAGAGCTTTCGCTGCACCAAGAACTGCGGCTGATCCTCCCATGTCAAGTTTCATGAGCTCAATTAAACAACCTGGTCCTGTCTTGATATTGTAGCCGCCGCTGAAACATAAAAGGCACAAACAAAATAAACAGCCCAAACAAGTAGAGAAAATATTCAATTTCAGCTGTATCTATAAGACCACACTTTTTCCCTTATCTCTTAATAATCCAAAAGGAGCAACATCTGTTCACTAGAAGAAAGTTATACACACCTGTCAAATGTCAACCCCTTTCCAACTAAGGCCAGCTTGGTCTTGACTTCTCCACCTGGAGGCTTGTAACATAAATGGATGAAATGGGGAGGATTGGCAGATGCCGCTGCAACAGCTAGATAGGAACCCATTTTCAGTTCTTTGCACTGCTCTACATCCAAGATTGTTGCAGAAAGAACATCGCTGTACAGAGAAGCTATCCTTTTGGCCTCCTCCGCCAGTACAGCTGCAATACAGAAGTAAACAAAATTAAATAGTAATAAAGAATCTTACCCAATAAAAGCACCATGAAATTTAGAGAAATATACTTTATCTAAGACCCAAAGGAAGTAAGTTCATAAAATTATTGATTCTGAACATCACAAGCAACTATTCACAATATTTATCCCTTCAAAGGTAAAGCATAAAAGCTAAGCACTAAAGGAATAAGAAAGCCGGTGCAGGATTCAAACCAGGGGTGAGAACATTAGCAGGTGCATTTACAAGCTCTTTCCCAAAAATTATCCCAGCACAGACATCTTCAGAATATTTCAGTTTCTTTTCTATCTCAGGTCCAGTTCCAAGACCGAGAATGTCCACTGATTTCAGAGATGGTTTCTTTGACTCTGACTTAAACCTATTATCTTCATAAGTCCCCAACACAGATCCTGTTGTATCGAAATATTAGGCCAAGCTTAACGCCAAAATTAACAACCAGCAGAAATTGAAGGTCAACTTTTATGACAAGTATCAAGAGAACAAGTACCAGTTGCTATTGCTGAAACTGTGCTTAGCTTTGTTTCAGCAGAGAGCCCTTCGAAAGAAGCAAGTGTGATGGCAACATTACTTGCCAGAGAAGACTTAGCTGCTGTAGCAACAGCCTCACCAAGACTACGATAAGCAATTGTTGGGTTAGCTGTAGATCCAAGCCCAACCAAACCTACCCTTTTCGAACCAAGTCCAGGAAGCCTAAGAATTGTTGATTGTCCAACTTTTCCGGTAAAATCCTCCTCAGCCGTGGCTTCAGACAAAGAACCACCTAAATGGAAATCTAGGTTTTTCAATATGGAATTCTTGAACTTCGAATTTTCATCTTTGGCCATGTCCTTCTCTGTAACACCTACTGCAAGGATGTCTCCTTTCCATTCCACCAAATCAATTTCTTTAGCTGCAAACGAGATCTTCAGACATTCCAAATATAAATATCAGATTTTGTTACAATACAACCATTAATTTCTTAAAATGAACGGATAGACAAAACATCCACTTGCACACATATATAATATAGAAACACAAATAAAATTCGTGCCAGAACACACTTACATATATAATTTGCTTGGAAATGAACAATAAGCCACACACTTGCACAAATGGTTTGCTTGAAAATGGGCAATAAGATCGAAATATGAACTCGTAACAGAATATAACAAAGAAAACCTTACAAATTATAAGGGATGCGGATGGAAGTACAAAAGTTAAAAATCTTCACTTTACACCAAAAACTCATTAACTTGATAGAATTATTTAACAGAACGAAACCACAGATTAAACGTCGAATATGCACATACATAATTCAAAGAAATCAATCAAGACTCCAAAAGCCAAGATCTCATTGCATACATAAGTTAAATGTATACAAATGTAAACTATACATCCTATAAACTAACTAGACTTGTGTGCATACTCCATAAGCCTATCAAATATGAACTCCAGAAAAATCCAAAGTAATACCGACAAACAACCATTAAATAAATACAAAAATAAGTCAATTGGAAAGGTACCTTAGGGACCTCGATTTGATTAGGCTGAGTATGGCCAAGTGTAGCCCGAGCAATTGAGTGAGCCATGCGCCTTGTTCTTTTGGAACAGATGGATGTAGCTGTAGAAATACCCCAAATGGGTCCCAATCGCAATCTAGTGAAAACTGAGGAAGAAGAAGCAGAAGTTGAAGTTGAAGTTGAAGCGAGGAGTGTTAGTGATGACACTCTAATGGCGGCCATTGGAACGTGTGTCAGCCTTTATGTATTTATAGCAGTAGAATGGGGGTAGATAATATTATTATTACTTTAAAAAGTCAAACTCATAGCAAGAGAGTGTTTAGAGAAATGGATTTGGATTGGGTTTCAGAGAAGATGGATCAGGGGTGCACCCACACCTTAATACTGCCCATTTGGAGACTTGACTATATAATAAAATTAAAATCTTAATTTAATTCGCACTAAATATATTTATTGTATAATACTACTAGAGAAATGCTGAATGTATAATCTTTTTACACAACCATTTTGACAGCTCTCTTATATGGGGGTGGAATCCGCGACTCTGGACCCAACTCCACATGAGAGAGCTGTCAAAATTAATGTGTAAAAAGACTAAAAATGTAGCATTTCTCATACTACAATAACAAATTTATGGTTTCTAATTGATTCATCCTCTACCAATTTCCATATTTAACTTATTGTATTACATTACATTATTGTAGATTGTGTGAAAATAATCTAATATCTTATTTTATTATAATTCGAAAATTTAATAATTATTTAAAAAAGATACCTAATATTATGATGATCCCACGACAAGATATACAATATCCAATCTTCTCGGTTGATCTAACCTAGGGTGGCACGATGAGTGGTTGGTTTAGTTTTTGGGATAACTTGTAATCGAAATGAATATCTCGATTTTTTGAATCACCAGCATAAATTGGCCGGACACACAAATGTTACCTAAGAATTGCTTAAATACGCAAATAATATTGTAATTCAATATTGCAAAATGAATAAATTTTTCTGCACTCACAAATAGAAGACGAAAATTTAAGATAATCAATGAAAGATTGAAAATAAAAGTGTAACAAAAAATTGTTAGAACATAAGTACAATAATAAATAAAGATGGAGGACCTTTAGTATAATTACCTCTTTTTACAAAGGTGGTGGCAAAATGAAAACGGTGGCGATAATCTCTTCTACATTTCAGCAAACCCTAGCGGCAGCTCCTCTGTACTAGTAGCTGGTTATAAAAATTTCGATAAACAATCTAAATTATTGGAAGATGGTTGGTGCGAATTTGAAAGCAGAGGCGATGAATCTGATGGAGAAAAGGAGTGGAATTGAGGCGGAGATGAATATTATCATCCAGCGCCTCAGCCAGCCTGGCGGCCCTGGCCTCTCTGGTAACCTCCTCGATTCTGAGGTAATTCCATATTTAACCCTTTAATTCTTTTCTCTGTGTAGTTTCTTTGTTTATGTTTTGTATTGAGATTTTCAGAATACAAACATACTGGTTGAGTGATTTGTGTTGGGTTATTTGTGGGCGTGCAGGGGTTTCCGAGGGCGGATATTGATATTCCGGCTGTCCGAGCGGATCGCCAAAGGCTTTCTGGTAGTTTACTAATTATCCCTTCTTTCCATTCCATTAAAGGAAATGAAGGAAAAATAATTCTTTGAACAAAAGTGATGCTTTTTACAACTATTGTAAACATAAATATATCTGTAAACGAGTTTGTGAGAAAATATTTAACTGGATCATCAACTGAACCATATTACTTCCGTTCCTATCACACTGCATTTTTTCACAGAGAAAGAGAGAAAGAAAATACCTAAATACCATATTGCTTACGTGTTTAGCTATTTTTCTCATGTTGTTTGTGAAGAAGTGGAGAGTTTCATCAATGAGCAACTGAGGAATTTATGTATTTTCTTTGTATGTCTGAAAAAAATGCAGTGTTATAGGAAGGAAGCAATACGGTTCTATTGATGAACCAGTCAAATATTTTCTCACAAACTCGTGTACAGATATATGTATGTTCTGTTTCTGCTCAGATACAATAGTTGTAAAAAGCAACTCTTTTGTTCGAAGAATCATTTTTCCTTATTTTTTGTCTTTGCATGGATTTTCACAAACTGGCATAATTTCATCATCTCCCTGTGTGCTTTTTATAAATTCCTCTTGTTCACATGGTAATATGTCAAACAAGAGTCATTAGTTGCTTTAGTTATCTAAATAATCCACATATACGTATATATGAAAATTCTCTATTATTCATAAATTGTCATCTTGAATGCTTATGATCATTTACATATGTAAATTTAGAAATGCATTGAAAATCTGACTGCTGCAGCAAATACCATAACTGTATGCAAGCCCATGTTTTTGCTCACTTTGTTGTTGTTGCTACTTCAGAGCTGCGTAATGATTACGAGGATATTACGGAGAAAATAAATCAAAAAATTCAAGTTTTACACTCTGCTAAGCTTGCACCAATTAGTGATTCCGTCAAAGCTCCAGGTGAGTAATTCAGAAATTAATTTCGCACTGATTGTACTGATTTGAATTTTTTTGCATGCATGACAAATAATAGAGGCTCATGATTTATTGTTTGCCTCACCAAATATTCCTCTACAAAGTAATTTCCGGTCCTAAGATGATAATTGAGATTTCTATATCTGCCATGTTTTGTGTTTGTTGTTTCTCTATCGATAGAATTTTTCTTGCCACTTTATTTTGATTTCTCTATGAATATGAGCTTTCTGAATCTAAATCTTGAATGTAGTTTGTCTGTCCTGTGTACATCATACTATCTGGTTCTAGGGTAGTTTTATGCTCTTCCAGTCCTATTAATAGGGAGACTGATCCTTGCGTTCGCTTTTGAAGCTCATGGTTCGTTGAAATCATGTGGCTTGTTCAGATTTTTGCTAGTTTCACTTGTGCACCAGCAGAATTGGACTTGGATTGCTTATGGATTTAGATGTGTAAAATACAGTTTATGGCTCTATCATCAGCTATTTATGATGTGGTTTTTCAAATGTACAATGAATTAGTTTAACACACTACTTTATGCAGAAGTTACTTAAAGCATTATCTTCATTTCTCAAGGTGTGATTGCAGGATTAAATGCTCAAGAAGGCATTGTTAATCTGGGTACATCTTCTTCTTTTGGAAATCCTATTGCTGGAGGTAGTAACAGTATGGACGTGGATGTAGTTGTTAGCACTAGCAGACCCTTCGCAATGGTTGATGAAATTACTGAGGGGTCTCCAGCAGCAGAAGATGGCTTACAGCTTGGAGATCAGATTGTAAAATTTGGGAATGTGGAAATAGGTGAGAACTTGTTACAGAGGCTCGCTGCTGAAGCTCAGAGAAATCAAGGCCTTTCAATACCCGTGGTGGTTATGAGGCAAGGTGCTTCGATAAATTTCACCGTGAAACCCAGATCTTGGTCAGGTCGCGGCCTATTGGGGTACGTTACACTTTCATTTTATTTATTTATTTTTTTGCTCGTTTAAAATCATCTTTCAATTAGTCAATAAATTTCTATTGACTATGCTCGATAAATTCTATATGACTTCTCGAGGATAGTTTCAAAACAGTATTTCTCAACTCTCGAATATTTGGATATTTTCTTGCAGATGTCATTTCCGAATCCTGTAACGACTTGTCTGCGCGTGCCCTGATCCGACTGACTTGCCAAGTCGAAGCTGATGTAAAAGGATGGACATTTCTGTTTTGTTAGCATGGCAAATGTTTTGTCATTGAAAAGAACTTCAGAATGAGAGTCTTGTAAGGGATATGTTCATGGATCATAAATTTGCTGAAGTTTAATTTCATTCCAACTATTCTCAAACAATCTCGAGCTAATCTCCGACTTAAATGTACCTTTTCGACTTCACCTTCCATAATCTGATTTGTAGTGCAAATGACATTTTTTTTTCTTTTTTTGATGAAATTTCAAAGAGTTGTATCCAACTTAATCCACCGTAATATTATCCATCCAATTGCTTTCCCGTTCTTCAGCCAACTGCCATTGCCATAATTTTAATTCCGGCTTTGCTAGGGGTACATCACCATGTACATCGGGGTGTACACTTCCCTCATATGGAGGTGGGATCCGCTCGAATAAAAAAATATTTTCTACAAGTGGGTCACACCCCCACGTGAGAAGGGTGTAAATCCCTGTGTACATTTTTTGATGTACAAGTAGAATTATTATTTTTCTTTTTTCCACATTCTCCTCAACCAAATTGTGGCTTCAATAATAATGCAAATTAATAATAATAATATATTTTTTTTCCCTCAGGAACTTTTAATTTCTAAATTACCATGCAACCTCAAATCATTGCAATTAAAATTTAGCTAAGTCGGCCTTAAACGATTCTGTTCCTCAAACAATTGCATTTAGACACTTAGCTAAGTCAGCCTAAAACGAATAACGATAATTTCTTATTCGAAATGGCCTACAATACTTTTGATTGAACAACCTCCTCAAAGAATGTGCTACAACACTTTTGATTTAGGTTGCTGATACATAATGTTTTCTTTTTGTTTCTTGTTTTACTTTCTTTATCTTTCTTTTAGTTAAGATGAACGAAATGACCATCTTTTTCACTTTGAGGCAAAAAGTTTAATATTCCCATTACAACCGTTATATATATTGTAAAACTAAAAAAAGATGTTATCATAGCAACCTTTGATGAAACTTTAGTTAATTTGATCATTTCATATCTTATATGTAATCTTAGACCTATATTAAGTGAAATTGTCTAACTATTAAGGTATTGTTTGGTACGGATTAAAATCAGATTTTAATCTAAATCAAAGTCAGACAATCAATATTAACCACATCTTTCATGGGTCCCACGACTTTTCAACCACACATTTCAAAATTTTATATCACAATCTATTAAAAATTTAATTATAATCCCTACCAAACACCTTCTAAATAAAGTTCAAATTCATTTGTCATTTTTTTGTGAACTAAACATTCGTTTACTTAATATTTAATCAATAAGATGTAAATAGTCAGTAAAAGTTATTATTTATCGAAATTGTCATCCAATAAGTCTATTGAAATTCAACCATGTCTTCAAAATCGTCTCAAATAACCACGATCTACTACACAAGAAAAGACATTCATATCTAAAGTAAAAAAGAACAATAAATAAAATAAGAAAAGTAACATTACTATAGGATAGCCTTAGAAATAACATGAGGGAGTATAAAATTAGGGCTTGAACGAATGAAAAGAGTAAAATTTGAGTTTGAGAAATCGCACCACGACATTTGTAACTATCATAGAAAACCCTCATTTATAGCTAGTTAGTGATTTATGCAATATATCACTAATTAATAAGATGACCTCCTATATTCCAATGCATAAAAGAAGTGATGATGACTTCAGGGGTGAAGTCGGGGGACGATTTTTTTTTTTTTTTAATAAAATTTTATTGTGTATCAAACAGGGACTTATAAAATTTTAAATGGACTGCTGCATAGGAGTTTGCAAATTGAAATTGCATCTTTGACAATGATATGTTCTTGCATGGATGGGCAAGTGGCACCACCATCTTCATTTCTTCAAGTAGAGGCGGACCAGTAGTAGGTGAAAACTAATTTCTTGTAATTATGTTAGCTATCTATCAAAATGTGTTGATTTTCATCCACGACTATTGGTGGACGTCAATTTTCGATAGTATTCAACACAAATGTTCAAATCATACCTCGAGACTTTAATTCAAGTCATAACGCGTATTTTTAAAGAGAGGGTCGAAGCTCCTTATAATATTCTCCTTATTCGTAAAAAAATGTATTGCGCGGACACTACATATTTTTAATGTAGAATTATTATAGGTTTCAATTTCATTCGGTAAAATCCAAGTGAGTTTCTTCTTTTAATTTCCAGTTGGTCCAATTTGATGAATGAGTCTTTTGTTTTTTCTTCATAATATTCCATAGCGCGCAAAAGAATTTTTGTTTCTTTGTTCTTTATATCGTTTTCAGTTATCCTTTATTTTGCCACCCAAAACTTTTTTTCTTAGCAAGATAGAGACAATTTGACTTTGCTCAAATTATCAAATCGATAATTGACACAGAAAATAATTTTGTGATTAATCAATTGTTTAAATTTTTTTTGGCCGTAAAATATTACTAATTTCCAATTATTTCTTACTATTCATGCTAGATATCGAGCTAGAATGTTGTTTTAGAAAATAAAGAAAAAGAAATTCATAAGGCTTGAATTTAAATAAATAAATAAATTATTTATTTATTTTTAATCACTTAAAATTTTAAATAAAAATGATTCACAATATTATAGTATTAGATACGCGAAGATTAGGGTTTATCCCTCTTCGTGAACTATTTATGAAAAATGTATACGTATTATATAAAATAAAATAAGTAAACTTTTTCATTCTTTAATTATATAAAATTATTTAAAAAATATTCTTTCAAAGTGTTGCTTTTTCCTTTTTGTTTAAAATTGAGGAATTCTAATCCTAATTTCAATATGTCTAATCAAACTCCATGCACGTAAATTAAAGTGCAATGAAAGCTTTCAAATTGTTAATCACAAACATATTCATCATTAATTATCACGTAATTGTTAACAAATGTGACGACTTTTGACGTTAAAGCAACAAAAAACGTACGTGGACAAAAAGCTCCATCTCCACGACATTGACATATTAATTTTACTACGAATTGTATGAGAAAGTATAAAAAAAATTTATGGGTGTAAGTCCAAACAGCCTTAGAAATATTCTTCTAAAATAAATGATTCCACATACATTGCAATTGAAGGGAAAATTACTCAAAGTATGAAGATTTTCGTTGTTTTTTAACCAATTAATTAATTAATGGAGTTGTTGATATTTGGATGTGGCCCTTTACCACTCCACTGAGTTATCTTTTGACTTCATACTATAGAGATGCAGGATTGGAAGTTATTAATAAAAATAAGTAAATATTAATTATACATTTGCTCGAGCTAACAAAAATTACATAAAAGTCGTAAAAGAAAAGTTAGGTAAACTAAAGAATTATTCGGTCGGCAAAAATTGAAGTTTAAAGAAACTGAAGTCGAGTTATGAAACAACGTTACATATAATTGTGTTGAGTCTGAAAGCGATTATTATCAAAATTTATCATTTTTAACTTCTAACACATCTATGGCTATTACGTGCGAAGTATTGTTAAGTGTAAGTATCATTTGTACTAAAATAACTTGTTACGTCGCAGCAGGTGCACCCGATTCACACTATCTCCTCCAACCAAAATTCCTCAAAAAATGTGCTACAAATTAGGTATCACTAAAACACATGAGTTGGAGCAATTAAACTACAATTGAGCCAAACCCACATTTGAAAAACATCATAATCTAGTTGTCATAGTGCCATTAGGTTCTTTTTTGTCATTCTATTCTTGTCTTTGAATCTTTTGATTAAAATTATCCAACAAGTCACCAACTCCAACTATTGATCACCTTTTGACAAAATCACTTATAATTTAGACAAGTTTCCATATGCAAAATTGTCTTTACTTTAACATAAACCATTTACTATTATCTATGACTACAAATAAATTATTTTAAAGTAAAATATTGACAATGTTGTTAGTTGAAGCATTGATATTTTTTTTTTCCTCTTTTTCACATCTCTTTTCCTTTAATACTCAAACAAAGGTTTGAAATTTTGTGTCTCATTATTGTCTACATTGAAGAGTTTGTTCATTTAAAAGTACTAAGTACATTTAATGTTTGTTCATATGCTCATCTATCTATCTAACTCGTGATAATTGTATGTCATAAATTTTACACGTGTAGTTAATTATGTGTAGTAATGCAAGTAGTTGAATGTACCGCACATTTATTTCAAACAATGTGCTTTAAATTTTGTCTCTCTTCTATGCTAACTCTAATATACAAGTAAATTATAATTTACATTTCGGCTCCGTTTGATAGCCTATATTTTCCATGGAAAATTGAAAATATTTTCCATTTTTCAACTTTTGTAGTGTTTGATTGGCGAAATTTTTCCGGAAAAATATTTTCCAACTTTCTAAATTTTCCACATTTTTGAGGAAAATAAATTCTTGATGTTTTGGTGAGAAAATATTTTCCAACTTTTCAAATTTTTTTTTTTTTTTAGTTTTTGCAATTGGAAAAA
>CAIGRH010093664.1:0-22489 GCA_903798295.1 Fraxinus nigra
GAATAGTGTATTGATGAGAAATGTATGATTAAAAAATAAGGAAAATAATTTTAAATTTGTGTGTAATATCATTTTATTGAAAAAAGTGTTATTAAAATGGATCAAAATATTATTCAAAAATTTATTTATTTTTAAAAAAAACGAGGCTTTAATAGAATTTTAAAATCCTTCAAAATCTAAGTGAACAACACTCGTTTAGGCCTTGCTAAGGAGTTTTGACTACCGATTATTGGGTTTTTTTTTAATGTATCAAATCCGGGTGTGTGAAATGTTTGATTTTGAGTGTTTTTAGTTATGGGTTTTAAAACAATTCAATTCGTGTTGAAGATTTTATTACCAGAGATTCTGAAACTTTTTTTAAAAAAAAAAAACAAAAAAAAAGTTACATATAAGTCATTAGTTAAATTTTCAGTTATAATTCTTTTATGAATTTTTTATTAAACTTTTACACATAAATTATTTTTTAACTTAAAAAGTGAAACACTTATAATTAGAATTTTAAGGTATAAGTAAATTTTATAACCATAAGTTAATTTCGCAATTTTAAATATTTTTTATACATAAATGAATTTTTACTTAGCATCTATTTGGTGGAAATTAAAATCAGATTTTTAATAAATTTTGATAAAATGTGTGATTGAAAAGTTGTAGATCTCATGAAATATATGTTTCAAATTAATCATCAACTTTGATTTAGATTAAAATCTAAATTTTACTTTATTTAAAAAAGGAACTTATAAGTAAATTTTTATCGTATTAGTTGTATTTTTATCTTGTAAGTAACATTTTTTCTCAAATTCTTATAAGTAAATTAAAGTAATTTTTTGCTTAAAAATACTTTTTTAGTTATTTTTATGTTTATTTAAATTTAGTTTTGAAAAAAATGTGTTGATAAAAATAATTATTCTGTAGAGGATAAAAATGATGAAAATTTTAAAAAATGGCCAAAAGTCGTCAATTTGTTGAATTGAGAAATACGATGAACATTTCGCCACACGATTTTTAGTTGTTTTTGTCTTGAAAAACAAACAAGAACAGATTTTCCCACATCTCATTTTTTGTTTAAAATCGGTGGAAAAAAAATAATAAAAATGAAAAACCCCTAAGGAGCCCTGAATCTCCTCGTAAGCAAAAAAATTAAGCTTGCAAACGCAGGCATTGAGCCCGAATTGCCTTCTTCACACACCCATACACATCCCAGGAGGAATTGGGGATTCTTCCTCTTCATATTCAAACCCTCGCTGTGGAGCCTGAATTGCCTTCTTCACACACCCAGGCATTCACTCGCAAACCTTGAAAAATTTGCCACATGGCAGTAGCAAACCCCCATCAGCCAGCAAATGTCCAGCCCCAACACCCTTTTCCAACGTACCATACAGCAGTAGACCTTCCCTCTCAAGCCCGTCTCCTCTGTGAAATCGTCGAAACCGTTCCAATTCATGACCTCGAGGCCCGTCTTGCCTCTACGCAAATCAAGCCTGAGCCCGAGACGGTGCAGCAGGTTTTGAAGCTTTTGTATAATTCCCCTTCTGCCGCCGTCAAGTTCTTCGGGTGGTCCGGGATGACTCGAAAGCATAGTGAGTATTCGTGGAATCTTATGGTGGATTTGTTAGGAAAGAATCGGTTATTTGAGCCCATGTGGGATGCTGTGCGGTCCATGAAGCAGGAAGGTGTTCTGTCGTTGACGACTTTTGTCTCGGTTTTTGGGAGTTATTGTGCTGCTGGAAGGTTAGGTGAGGCTGTCATGAGTTTTGACGTTATGGAAAGGTACGAAAATTTGCCTCTGTAGTGCCATCACTTATTTATTCCTTCTGCTATGCGGGTTTCATGGATTTCTTCCCGTTCTCTTCTTTTTTGTAATTGTTGAATTGATTTTGTGTTTGTTTATTTCTCTCGAACAGACATTCTAGGTACATTATTGTGGGATTGTGGTGAATGTTTATTCTTAAATATGTTATTCAAATTAAAAGAGGGAATCCTTTTAGTGTAGTTGAAAAAAATAAATCGTGAAAGTAATTTATCCGTTACGTTGAACACTAATTTTTTAAACATGGTGCCCTTAGCTCTCAGAGCCGCAGATGCATTGACTTCGAGTTTTCTTTTAGAACTTGCGATTCCTTTCTCCATGGTTATTTTTTACCCCAATTTGGTTTAAAAAGTATCAATTTTTTTAATACTCTCTCTCTCTCTCTGCTAAATTGAATTATGGAATTGTTAGTTTATCTTTGATTTGTGGATTTAGTAACTGAAAAGGAGAGGGGAAAGGGAAGGGTGAGGGAAGGGGATATGATTCTTTCATTTCTATCAAAATTGTAATATATAGTTAAGCATAATTAATAACTTTTTGACAGATAAATGTTTCAATTTTCTTGAGTTAATAGTCATGCTTCCTTTCACTGTAGTTTTCTACAGCAACTGGAAGAAGAAAGTTTATTTAAGTTAATTATTTTGCACTTCAATTGGTATCATCTCTTATCAAGTAGACATTCAAGTTTTTGAGTTTACAGGTATGGGATTCAACCTGATATTATTGCAGTGAATTGTTTACTGAGTGCAATATGTAGAGAAGATAACCAAACTGAGAAAGCACTTGAGTTCTTTGAAAGGATAAAAACTAAGATACCTCCAGATGCAGACACATTTGCCATTTTATTGGAAGGATGGGAAAAGGAAGGGAACGTGGCTAAGGCAAAGACCACCTTTGGGGAGATGGTGATTCGGGTGGGTTGGAGCCCACAGTACATTTCTGCTTATGATGCATTTCTGAATACTCTTTTACGTGGGTCACAGGCTGATGAGGCAATCAAGTTCTTGCAGGTGATGAAGGGAAAGAACTGCTTGCCAGGTTTGAAATTCTTTTGTAACGCTCTTGATATTCTTGTTAAACAGAATGACTCGGCTCGTGCCGTTCTGTTGTGGGGTATAATGGTAGGTAGTGGGTTGGTTCCAAATTTGATAATGTACAATGCCATGATTGGCTTGCTTTGCAACAACAATGATACTGACAATGCCTTCCGTCTTCTCGACGCGATGGTTTTCCATGGTGCTTTTCCTGATTCTTTGACATATAATATGATTTTTGAATGCTTGATCAAGATTAAGAAGGTGCGCCAAGTGGGTAAGTTCTTTAATGAAATGATCAAGAACGAGTGGTCTCCAACCCCTGCAAATTTCACCGCTGCAATCAAAATGTTATTTGATGGCGATGATCCAGGGATGGCAATTGAGATTTGGGACTATATGGTTAAAAGCAGCATTTCACCTTGTGATGATGCCGCAAATGCCTTGCTTCTTGGGTTCTGTAGTTTGGGGAGACTAACAGAGGTAAAAAGGTTTGCAGAGAAGATGATTGATGGAAAACTCATCATCTCTGAGTCGACGATGACAAAGGTGAAGAATGCTTGTTATAAAGAGGGAAGAAATTCACGTGAATTGTATGATTATCTTCTAAAGAAGTGGAAGTCTTCCTGTCTCTAAGATTTTCATTTTAGTCGTCAGTAGGCATCTTTTTGTGTTGTTTCTTCAAGATTTGATATGGCAATGATAATTTGAAAAACCCCTAAATATGAAGTGGTTATTTTTTTTATTTCATTTCATTTTTGTCTTTTCTTTTCAAATCTGCTTCTTTTCTGGTCACAATCCCTGCTTCTAATATCCTTGCATTATGTCTCTTGTTTTGTTCTTGTTATTATAGTTTTCCATTGTAAATGCATATTCAACTAATATTGTTCTCCTCTGTTATTTCTTTGCTTTTTTCTTTTTGTGGGTTTTTGTTGCATGGTCTACCAAACTTTGTATTCTGAAACTGGTTGCTATTCTTTTCTTCCGTCTTTTTCCTTCAATTCCCTTTCTCACATTCTTTGTTTTTCTGTTCTCTTGAGAGATCAATAAAAATAAAATTTACAAGTCGCATCATGGGTACCAAGTCACTAAAACTATCCATTACATGGATCTCATACTTTTGAATACAAAAATTTGAAAGGTAGAGATACAAAGCAAGAATGATTGGACATGTGATTGTTTATTGAAGTAGTTGGCAATTATATATGGTTGTGGTGATATGCTGCATATTTGCCTCCATATAAAGGAAATATCCAGCACATTGCTGATGTAGCGAGCGGCTAATGGCACCGTTGCATGTAGCAAACTCCACCAGGCTGTTCGATCATTTAATATTAATCATATCAGTTTGTCACTATACTAATTTGTTTCATTAGTATTCTAGTAAATTAGTATGATAATATGATTTTGGCCTTATGTTTTATATTGCGGCATAGGCCGTATGCTACTAAGGGTGGGCAAAATACCCGACAAACCGATCTGACTCGATTCGGTTTGGGTCGGTATTGAGCCATTTCGGTTTGATTTTTGGGTTCGGCTTTGGAACCAACTTGAAAATTCGGTTTGGTGGTCGGGTTGGGTTTTTTGAAAAAATGACAATTTAAGTTTGACTTTAAACCATTTTTTTCAATTCTGAAACCCACCCAAGCACCCTCACAATTCTTCAACCCAACCAGGCACGACACCCAGTCCATCAATCTTCTTTGTCCTTTCTCTCTACAAAGTTTGTGATCCTACCACGAGTCCGTCCGCCATTACTGCACCATACAGAAGATTTAATGTTTGTTTTTTTCTCTATCTTTAGCCATCAATACAATTTTGCCAGGTTATGTGAAAACCAAATTGAAACCAGAAAAAGGGAAGGAAAAATGAAGAACTCTGGAGACCATTTATTGAAAATCAGGTACACTTAATGTAGGATTTTGATTCTGTGGTGATTTTTTTTTTTAATGGCAATGGCAAGGGCAAGGGCAAGGGCGATGGAAGTGCTGAATTGTGGTGTTGGACTGAGATTTGTGGTGATTTTGTGGCCGGAATTGTGCTGGATGATTCGGGATTGAACAGACCCCAACAAGATTTGACCACCCAAATAGTATAGTTTTCGGGTTGGATCGAACTGTGGGGAAAATTATGAAGGGGCCCATTTTTGGGACTGAAGTCATTTCAAGGTTGCTGGGCAGTAGGCAGAAGAATGACTCTGAAATTGCTGATATTGTTTTGTTGTATCCTGAACTAGAATGTATATTTTCTTGCTTGTTCTTGAGGTCTCCTTAAGCTTCTGCAATACCCTTGAGAGTGTCATTTTCATACTGATAGCTGATTGTCGCAAATTGTAGGTTCTCGTGGCTTAACAGTCGAGGTGTAGTGCTGAGCTGTTCACGGCCCGGTAAAAGAAAAGGGCATCTTTGGCAAATAAGCCCACGGTTATAAGCCATGGGCCCCACCAAACGTGGTTTAAAATGTAAACCGTACTTAAGTGGCTTATTTCAACCCTTTGTGGGGGGCCCACAGCTTATTTGCCAAACATATCTGAGGGATTTCTGCTGGGCCAGTTAATCTCAATCATTGTAATTAATATGATTTCAATCATTTAGTTCTAAAGACAAACAAGAAAGAAGTTCATTCTTTTTGCTGGATCCTTTTGTAAGGTGCTTACATGGCAGACTGGATCAATTTCAATAAAGAGTTTAAATGCCTCATTCACCATTTCTCTTTGATTTTCCTTGGAAGATAGAAAAAGGGACATGGTCAGGGGGCTGACTAAGTTTTCCCTAATCTCTCTCCCCCATACAATCCTGTGGGTTGTGCAGGCCAAACATTGCCTTGTGCATTTTGGACAATTTGGTCCGTTTGCAGTTGGTCTAGCGTGGCATAATCCTGTAATAAGAACTCTTGTTCTTGTGTTCTATAATTGTATCTGGTGCTTACTTTGCATGTGCATGCTCCCGGTTAAGAATATTTCCATTGATGAAAAGCTTTGCACAATGACGGGAGTCATGAAATAATGCAAAGGTCCATGTCTACCTGCAAGGGATGATCATTGACATGTGTCATTCATGACATGGTAAATATTAGCTTCAAAGTTAGGCTTGTGGCAAAAAATGAAGTCAGCAAGGACAAGAGTCTTGAAGTACTGCGAGTACCCAAATTTACCACCGACGACAACTGACAGGCTTGTGCTGTGACACAGAAAAATCTCATGATAGATTGACATGTGGTGTAGAAAAACACTTCTGCTTTGTGTATGAGTTTTGGAAAACTCGGTGGTGCCCTAACAATGTGCGACAGCTTAACTTCTGGATGACCTGCTATGATGCCTGTAAAAGAAATTACAGCCACAGGTTCCCTTCTCATGATTTTGGATGAATTTTAACTGCATCGTTGCTTTGTTGAAGATGCCCTTCATTTAGCAGCTGTTTTCTTGTTGAATATATCAAGGAGAAGATGGCACTGTGCGCCACTTTTCCCCATTTCTTAAGGTACAAGGCTTACCCTGAGTTTCCTATATTGTGAGGGTATTATCAACCTAGGAAAGCATGCAAAATGTTACTGATGTGACAGGCTTATTATTACTTTTGTTCCATTGTAAATGCTCATGGCTCTGTTTCCATATAATATTTCTCGAGTTGAGCTCCAGGTTCTCCATGCGGATCAAGTGTTGATTATACAAATTGTAAACAAGACTTCGGTCAGATGTATTTCGTTACTTGTCAAAAGCAAGAAAAAATTGCAAGAAGGACAAAAGAATTGCTTTTTGGATGCAAATTTTGCCACTACACTGTACATGTATTATATGATGGAAGAATACTTGTTCTGGCTTGGTGCTGTCAGGAGCTAGGAATACCGGACCAAGGGCATCTTATGGGAAGCAGAATAAAGAGTTTCCAGCACCAAAAGTCAGTACGCTGTGTACATGTATATGGTGGAAGGATAATGTCGTCTAGTTTGGGGGCGGTGGGGAACTTGGAATGTAAGGATATCATCACGTTTGAGAAATTCTAGGGATTGGATCTTTAGCATTGAATTTACTTTCCTAGGAGAGACATTTCATCCTGACATCGTAAGAGTTTAGACTGCTTTGCTTTTGCAATTAGATGCAGGATGAGATTATGTTTCTCTTGCAAAATTGTCTTTATAGTTTTTCTATCCTTTGCTTGATACCTTTCCATGTAGTAGAGTTAGGATTTTGTTCGTGAGGACTACAGAATGCTGTGTTGCTATGTTCTTTTGTGTTACACCGGATGTTAAACATGAAATAATTAAAAAGAAAATGAGTTGTTATACAGAAACTAGAGTTACAAAACAATATTCTTTTTTCCTTTTTTATTAATATTTATTATTATAAATGCCTTTCGCATGTATAGATGTACTCGAGCAATTAATGCTAATTTGAGTTTAAATGAATATGAAATAGTATGATGGTTCTTGTTCAAAAAATTGCAATTCATCAAAATAACCTTGACAGAGAAATAATTATGACTAGTTCAAACTTGACTGGGAGATAGTCCTATGATGTTCCCTTATTTTTGAAACTTTTGATGCAATAGAAATTGCTTCATTTTTCTTTCATTTCCTATCAGCCAGTTTCGAGCCACTTTCTTTTATATGTTACATTAAATGGTTCCCGTTTGAGAAGATTTTCTGTTTTTGGAAGAAATCAAAAATTTCTTGGAATCTTACAAGATCCATTTTTTTCATTTTTCATTGGATGCAAAAGAAATTGCTTCATTTTTCTTTCATTACCTACCAGCAAGTTCCGAGCCGCTTTCTTTTGTATGCTACATTAATCGGTTCCAGTTTGAGACGATCATTTGCCTTCGGAAGAAATCAAAGAATTTCTTGGAATTTTACAAGATTCATTTTTTTCCCTTTTCTTTGATAGACGATTATAATTTCATCTGGGTTTGAATTCCTTGCCACACAACATAATCTAGGACTGACAAAGGCATAGGCCTGGACATGAATCAAATCAGCCCACAAGCCAACCAAACATTCCATCATTATCTGGAAATTGTGGCTTAAACTAACCCACATGGTATGGGTACTTTTGGCCAAATATAAAAACCTTCATATGTACTGAGCCATTAGTTACACTACAAGAACCAGCTATGGGGAATGATTTCTCTTTCACATTCTTGCACAAGTTAAACCTGTAAGTACATAGACAAAACCTCTATCAGATTGAGTTTCGAGAACATATATTTGGTCAACATATCAAATTTTGTTCATGAAAAGGCTTGAATTGGTATTAGACTGGACTTGCTAATGTACAAAATGAGACGAAATTAAACGTTTGTGGCAGTCTTATTTTCCTATTCCATAAAAAATGGTTAGTGTTTCTCTTTCTCTTTCAACTAACTTAACTGTCAATCCAAGTCTTAAACTTTCTAAACAAAAATCGAGACAAAATCCTCTGAATTCAACCTTGAATTTTTTGTCCAAATCAGGGAAACTAGATGAAGCCTTTCACCTTTTATTGGAATCCCAGAAATCTAGAACCCCAATTGGATCACCCAATCTCGAGTCCTACACCACCCTATTACATGCTTGCATTTCAAGAAAATCTTTAGACCATGGCCAAGGGCTTTACCTTTATCTATTGAAAGATAACAAGAGTTTTCTCAACAATCCCATATTGAAATCCAAGTTCATCACTCTTTTCTCGGTTTGTGGCCTCGTGGATGAGGCTCGTCGTGTTTTTGAAAATGACATTAAGGAGATGGAGCATTTGCCTGAATCAGTTTGGGTGGCAATGGCTATTGGATATTCGAAAAATGGGAAGGTTAAAGAAGCTTTGCTTGTCTATTGCAACATGTTGTCATGCGGTGTTGAACCGGGGAATTTTGCATTTTCGGTTGCATTAAAGGCTTGTTCAGAGTTGTTGGACTTGAGAATTGGTAAAGGTGTACATGCTCAGATCATAAAGGCTAATGAAGAACCTGATCAAGTAGTGCATAATGCTCTTTTGAGGCTGTACACTGAGTGTGGGAGTTTTGAAGACGTATTGCACGTGTTTGAAGAAATGCCGGAGCGAAATGTTGTTACTTGGAATTCATTGATTGCTGGATTTGTTAAAAAAGATCTGGTGTTTGAGGCTTTTGAAACATTTCGGAGAATGCCAAATGCGGGAATGAGGTTTAGTTGGGTTAGTTTCACTACAATTTTAGCGGTTTGTGCTCGATTGACGGCACTTTATAACGGTAGAGAGATACATGGTCAAATCATAAAATCTGAAAAATCACCAGATCTCCTTGTGCTAAACTCACTTTTAGATATGTATGCGAAATGTGGAGAATTAGAGTACTGTAGGAGAGTGTTTGATGGGATGATATACAAGGATTTAACTTCATGGAACACTTTGATAAATGGTTATGCAATCAATGGATATATGGAAGAGGCAATGGAAGCATTTGAAGATATGGTTGCAGCTGGATTTAGGCCAGATGAGGTTACCTTTATTTCACTACTTTCGGGTTGTAGTCATGCTGGGATGACAGTCGAGGGTCAACTCTTGTTCGACAGGATGCAAGTGGAGTTCGGAATAGCACCTAATTTAGAGCATTACGCGTGTTTGGTCGATATATTAGGTAGAGCCGGTAAAATTGACGAGGCAATGCAGGTAACGAAAAGAATGCCTATGAATCCGGGTGGCAGTATTTGGGGATCATTGCTTAATTCTTGTCGACTGTATGGGAACGTCTCATTTGCAGAACTCGTAGCAAAACAGTTGTTCAAGATAGAACCAAACAACCCCGGGAACTACGTACTACTGTCAAACATCTATGCAAATGCAGGAATGTGGGATAAAGTTGATTTGGTGAGAGAGTTAATGGAGCAGAGGGGAATTAAAAAGGAAGCTGGATGCAGTTGGATACAGATTAAGGATAGAATACACAGTTTTGTGGCAGGTGGAGGTTTTGAATTTCGTAATTCGGACGAGTATGCGAAAGTATGGAATGAATTGACAGAAGCTATGGAGAAAAGGGGATATAAACCTGATACAGGAGTAGTTCTTCATGACATAAATGAAGAAATGAAGGCAAAGTGGGTGTGTGGGCATAGTGAGAGACTTGCAACAGTATTTGCACTTATTCATCGGGGCTCGGGATTGCCAATTCGAATCACGAAAAATCTTCGTGTTTGTGCAGATTGTCATACTTGGATGAAGTATGTATCTGAAGTAACCAGGAGCAAAATTATCTTAAGAGACACGAACCGTTTCCACCATTTTTATGAAGGAACGTGTTCTTGCAACGATTATTGGTGATGACAACATTTTTTCTTGTCGGCTCTCTCCTTGATGATCTCAATCTAGAACTAATGAATGAATCAAAGTGATCGTTGCCATCCTAAAAGAGGTAACACATTGTTGTTTTCCGTTTATATAATGCATGTAGCTGCTCGTTGAAAAGAAATCCGTGGTATCGCATTTTTAAAAGAAAAGACGAAATTTATATTGAAAATCCGAAGGGGTTAAAGGGTTAAAAATTCTTTTGATATCTTTATGCTGAAGTATTCTAAACTATTGTTTTCTTCGACTATTGAAATTTTATGAACTCTAATATATTTGTTACTCGAACAACAAACGAACTCAAGATTTATAGTTAAAATTCTTAAAAAAAGTAACTCCATGAAATTACCAAATCACTCTTCGTGAAGTGAAGAAACCATGTGACTATTATATTTAAAACAAGAAAATATAATGGTATTGTTTTGTAACGTTGTAGTCATTGATGGAGCTTGATAACTTGTAAGGTTGGTAGAGTATTTAGCTCGACTAACTTAACATAATGTCAAAATTTCCTATTAAAATTAAAATCATCTTGATAAAATAATCGAATTGAACCCATTTTACACGATAAAAATAATAATATAAAATGTAACTATTTGAATAAAGTTAAATTAATTGTCAATAAATTCTTTCGGGGTCAAAAATTTTCGTGTTTGTCATATTTCGAATCTTTCATTTGTTGCATCCATAGCTTCAATCCTAATAAAGATCTTCGTCTAAAAAGTTTTTGGAAGGGCGTTGCGTTTTTTCTACCGCAAGTATATGATATCGTAACAAGTAATATAGTGGACTTTTGAGTCCGGATTATCTTTCTCACGAGAACTATACTTTAGCATTTAATTAAAGTTTTCCAACTCCTATTTGACGAAAGCAAATAAAGAATTATATGTTGTTGTGAATCTTTTGTTTAAACACTTGAAATTTATTAAAATGCACACAAAAATTGATTGAGAATTCAAATAATGGAAGGATATCAGGGTCGAACAATTTCACATATTGATCACCTTTAAGTCTTAATTCAAGATTTAAGAGTCTAATGTAGTGTTCGAGTTCTTATCGAACATATTTAACTAATTCAATCGCATATCTCTATGTAAATCTACTTTAGTTAAACAAAATATTAGTTCTAATAATTCATATAATAATGGCAATATTTAGTATAGGTATCCCTCTACACGTTATACTAATATAACGAATTTTATTATATGGTCTAAATCTCACCTCTCGATATGTAAAAGATTCACAAAATCATCAAATTAGTAATCAAGTAATTTAATGCAATAAATTCATAACAAAATCAACACATGTATGATAAACATAACAAGAATCTTGAATAAAAGAAATAAATGGTCTCAAGTAGATTATATTATTCGCCTTAATATAAAATTTAGCTACTCATAATGATGGAAGAAAAAAAACAAAAAGTCGTTATTGAATATATTATTGGATTTTGAATAACGATGTAGAAAAAAGAAATTAATCTTACACAAACATCTTCTTCTTCTTCTTCCAATCAATGTTTCAAAACTTGAATTTCTTAATTTTCTCACTCTTCAATTATGTTCTCCAATCTCTAGTTGTAATTTTTTTTTCCTTAATGTGTGAAACTCTCTTAAAAGTGTAAAAAAAAAAAAAAACTCGTATTTATACTCTTCCCCATGATTGTGCCTAATGTAGGGTTTTTATGATTTTCAAAACGGATCAAAACATGCCCTAGATACACCCAGGCAACGCCTCGGCACCATGGGAGTGGCGCCGTGAAGACAGCACGGTGCGCCATGATGGTGGCGCCGCTTCGCCACCTTTCGAGAGAAAATCTGCATTGCACTTTTTTAATATTTTTTTCATAACTTTCTCTTGGATATTCGATTGAGTTATAAAGATAACTCAAATATGTACAACTTTACTAGAAGTAGCCGTCTTCCAATTCGAACGTTTACTAGGGCAAAAATGGATCTAAATCTTCGATTGAAAATTGATTTGTGAAAATATTTTAGTCATATTTCACTCCTTTTGACTTCTAATTGCATCCATTTGACCCTTAGCATTCTCGAATCTTCATCGTGAGTTTCGGCACAACTTTTGAGTATTTATACTTTAATCCTCAAACTTTGAATTTTCCCCTTTTTTTCGTCAATTTTCATTTCTGTCTTTCAATTCCACTTTTTTTCATCGAGTTTCACATAATAAACGAAATATACAATAAATTAAGCTATAATTGTTCAAAAGAACTATTAAATATCTATATTTTTATATCCAAATAAGTGTATAAAATACACTTTTCAAATGACATAAATAACTTACTTGTCCACATCTATTAAAAAATAAATACAAAAGTGCGACAGAGAGTATTTGTCCCTCGTTTTTAATTATGTAGACAAAATATTTTGACAGAAACAAAAATCAAAGACGAGATTTATAATCAATGGAAATGTGAAGATAAATTCAACGAAAAAAGGTTAAGGACATAAGTGTTATAATTAGTTGTGGATGATTTTAAGTACAATCAAAACCTGGTACAACAAATAAAAATTGTGGTGTGAATTTAATTATTCATTCTAACTAGTAAACACTAACTATTCAAATTGCATCAAGTGTCACTCCCTTTTTGGACAATTTCACACTTTCAATCAAATATTACTTGCGAGTTTTATAGCCATTTACTTTTAAATTGACATTTTTGGTCTATAGGGATATCAAGCACAACATTTTATTTTTGGAATAAAGAATATATGTTTTATGCAATCTTACCTTTTCGATCAGACATCACGAACAATCTCATGGCAAGTAACATTTAACTATATATTTTTTTTTCATTTACAATCAAGTGTTAAAATGTTGGAAACGTACGTTTTCACTCTTATGAAAAGTTGGGAGCATAAATTACCCATTAATTTCTTATTACCAAATAAGTAAAAAATAAAAGTGGTCATGGACACCCAACTTTATATTTAGCATCACCATAGTCACTCAATTTGAAATTATTTTATCATTACCACCCAATTTCATATAACGTTTAACTACGATCACCCACTTTTCTATAACATTTTATCGTGTTCACCCAACTTTTTTTTCATCATTTACACTAATTTTGAGTGGGGTAAAATTCTATTGGGAAATGGAAGATTAGATAGTCATAGTTGACCAAGCAGGCGGTGGACTTGGGGCTTGGAATTGTAGCGCGTTGGGTTGTTGATCTGAAAACGAAGAAAACAAACAAGGGTTCATCATCATCTTCATCTTCATCGTCATCTCAACTCAAATTCAATATTCAATAATCACACACCCGTTAATTTATCGACGTGTCACTATCATGCAACCTTACGTGTCGCTTCTTGTTGAATTCAATAATCCCACCCCGGTTATCATGCAACCTTCCGTGTCGCTTCTTGTTTTCTATTTTCCTCACCACTGCCCAAATCCACAAACTTCAGTCCCAGCCACAATTACATTACGTTACTGATTTCACCTATCTTAGCGTTTGTTGGTGTTCAAATTTCAGAAGAGTCCATCTACCCTTTTTGTCAGCATATCCTCTCTATTTATTGTTTTGTAAGGTTGGAGCTTTTTTTCTCTTTTTTATGATGGATTTAGCCATTTTTTGTCTTTTCAGAATTTTTGAGTTTTGTTAAATGAGACTGTAATGCTATCAATGAAGTTAATTGTGTTTTAAATTGTCACATCTTTTGTTTATCTGGCATTTGAAGTCTTTAATTTCACTTGTCGGATTTGCATGCTCAGCACGAACAATAGATAGCTAATATTTTTGCAGTGATCTTGATTCTTGAATATCTTTTAGATTGAGTTTCCTCTTTTGTTGGCTGTTTATTGTTGAAGATTCTTATTGAATTTTCAATAGTTATGAACGTTTGGAACGCAAGATACTCTTGGGATTATCAGTTTGCTTAAATTTAAGTATTGGGTTTCAAATAATTTTCTCATTGCTTTAATATACCTAATAGTCTCGGGGAGCGGAACTGAGGATTTAAGACCTTTCAAATAAGTATCGAAGATCCCGTGTTTAGCTACTTCGGTCAAGTGCTTTTTGGATTTATTTCTATTTCGTGATTGAGGATCACTCAAATCCATGTGGCACTTGCTTATTGGGCCAGTGCGTTTGGTGAGTGATAAGTACATTTTTGTGCACTTATTCGGGGGTATGTTACTAAGCTTTTGTGTCGTTTTATTATTGCATTTTGCTTAACTTAAATTATTTTTATTTTCTTTCAGTTTTGGACCTATTTCTAAACAATTGGAAAAGAAAGAAAGATAAATTGGTCAATTGATGGAAGTTTGAGGACTAATATGCATTTGAGTAAAAGTTGAAGTACTAAAATTGAAGTAATTTGATGTGGGGGACCAAGATGGAAAAAATAATGAAGAAAATGGCTGAAAAGAAAATTCGCGAAAGATTTATAACTGGGCAACCGCCCAAGTCGCCCAGTTATATTTGTTGGACGGTCGCCCAACCTTAAAACAATCAACAGAAGCAAAAAATTTAGCCTGGGCGATTGCCCCATTTTGTACTGGGCGCCCGCCCATGCCATTTTGGGAAGAAAATTCTGGTTTTCTAATTCACCGTGGCCACTAGTTTGGAAGGATTGTGGACCAATCCAGTGTGGTCACTTTCTCTTTTTGTTTAGTCTCTCACCCTTTCTCAACATTGGTTTGAATTTTGAAAACAAATAGGCTTGATCCTATAATAGAAAATGTCCTCTCTTTGTATCATTTGGATTTGACAAAAAACAAGAGAAATAGAGAGAGGAACCAAGTGGGAGAAGCTTGTTCTCTGGTAAATATTCGTGGTTATTTGCGGCGGGTTTTTATTAGTAAATCCATTGTGTTGACGAAGCTTTGGGTCAATTTTTGACACTTTGAGAGATATTATTCCGCATTGTGGGTTGTAATGAATCATTGTAATCTACATTTGATCTCTATATATTTTGATAAAAGAAACAAATTATTAAGAATTTCTCAAGTAAAGTACACACATATATACCTTACTTCACCATTCAAGAGATCTTTTTGGTGGATCCAACTTTAAGGATCGACTGGAACTTTTCTGCAAATTGATAGATTCATAATTGTTTTTGCATTTTCTACAGATAGGTCCACAAAAATTTGAAATGTAGATAGACCGGAGAAAAAGTACTACTCTTTAATATTTTGAATGAAACTTTTGCAGCTGTAAATGCGCACACACTTTTTTTTTCTGGATAAAGGAAGCCCTGTGCATATTGGTAAAACAATGGAGGGTGAAATACAGAGTATGCCAATGACAATTCTTCTTTTTGTCAATATATTGCTAAATGAGATGTCCCTTATTCAACGTGTTGCCTCTTTTGTTCTGGATGATGTTGCTCGGATTTTTGGGCTAAGCTTTAGTTATTTAACAGAGGAAAAATATTTGTTTCATCTTGCTGCAACTAGTTTTTGCACTTTTTTAATAAACTGTCTGATTGGGAGTGCTCCTTATTCTTCTCTTCTATTACGACTTTGTTGTGTAATTTGCATTTGACTTTTGGATTTTATGCAGACGTCGTGTGTGGATAGTAATAATTCAATGTAGTTTGCAGTTGTGAATATGACAGCAATCCTCTTAGAATTGATATGTTCAATAGTAGGGTTGGCGATAAAGCCTCTCTCACTATGTAAGCTGTCTTGTGTTTTCGCCGTGCGAAGCATCTTTATTGTAATTCAGACGTGGATAGAGCTGCTAAGAGCTTCTATCTATCTTCATATCATTATCTTCTGGAAGCTTGCAATCTGGACAATTGATATAGTAACTCTTCCTAAGCGGGCAATTGCTGCATTGCACAGGGAACGACTGGTAATTAACCTTTTTTTTTTTTTGCTTACTATTAATTAATGTAGCATAGTTTGTAATTGTAACGTTTTGAGGAGATTACATATTATTGAAATTTAGAGAAGTCTTATCCTGCAGTGTCAGGCGCATGCAATTTATTGATGACATGATAGTTAGGGAAATTTCCCCAACTTTTGGAATGCAATTTTGAATATGATGGAAATATCAAACTCTGTTTGGTAAATTCAACATATTGATCAGATTCTGGCAAAATTCACGTGGTTCCTTGGCTCCAGGGTTGGGTTTGAACATCAAATATGTTGGGTTCAGTATGGGTTTTGGTCATGAACTTACTAAATCCAATGAACCATGACCTGGTTATTATATGGCTGTTTTGGAATGTTTTAGCTTATTTCCAAGTCTCTTTAACTGTCTACATTTTCTCTCTGTACTTATAACCGCATTGCATATTTGCTTTATGTGATGTGAAGAAATTATGGTCTATAAACATAACCAGAATAATTTCCTATTAGTGGATGTACTTGATTTTTTCTTTGTGTAGATTTCTAAGGTTCTACTGCACCAATAATAAACGAAAGAAGGCTAAAATTTAAAGAGTGAGTTGCCTAGAGATTTTGGTGAATGATTATTCTTTGTTTTCGTTATTCTCATTGTTTTATAGAATGTTTACAGTAACTAACATGAGAACAGCTCATGTACAGCTAGAGTTGCAACTGCATGGAGTGAGAACTGAATTAGAAAGTGTTCTCTGGGATAGGAATGAACTAGAAGAACAGCTTTTTATGGCTAGCAAAAAGCATAAAATGGTGAAGATGATGTTAGAAGAACTTGAATGTGAACATGACGAGGCCATTGTTAGAATTCAGCTGTTAGAGGGGGAGGTAAAGTATTTGTCCATCAAGAAGGAAACTGATATTACATCTACGCTGGAATTTTCTGTGATTTTACAATTCGATGTTCTGTTTTGTTGACAAAAGAATGTTGGAATCACTGACGGTGTTTTTTGGTTCTTTGATAAAATTACATTAGTATGCCGTTGTAATTCATCTGTTATTTTTCTTCTGTGATACCGTGTATTGCATAGATGAGATATTTCTATGAAATTTGTCCATTTGCCCATTTCTTGAAATTATTTCTTTCGGCAATTTTGATCTAGCTTCATTGTGTTGAGCTCGTTGGTGTGCCATTTTCTTGAAGTCCCTAGTAGTCAATTGTGTACTACTCATGAAATAATCAATCTTGTTACTAATCAGCACTAGATCGAGGCTGCCACCATTTCTATATTAGGTTGGTTGGTGATATTTAACTAATATGAATTGTTAAGGCACGTTTTCCTTAATAAAGTACCTCAAGCATGACCAGAGAGAAATGGGCGAGCTGGTAATGTGTTCACCTGTGGAATGATTGAAAGATTCATGTGGCTGGTAATCTGGGAGTTGACACATTCCAAATGAGTCGAGGTCATACATAGAATTGACTAGAGACTATAGACCCCTTTTCTAGTACAATTTTAAGGGATCTATTGGCTTTTAGTTTAGAGGTTATCAAGCCACATGTAATTGGGTTGGAACTTGGAAGAGGGAATCTAACAGTTGTGGACCTGTTCCTTATATCTTTCTTCTTCTTTACACGTCTGCATTTTGGGGGAAGGTGTGTCAACGTTTACATCTTGGTATCTTCAAAAGAAATAGAACTGAATATTATATTGTTATTTTTTGATGTAAATGACCACAACCATTTCTAAAGCAAAGTCATAATTTAGAAGGCAAGAAGCTACAAAGATTAGACTGTGAAAAGCAGACTATTAGATTGTGAAAAGTAGACTTAACTTTTTATGCATATGTAGAGAAAGATATTAACAAGCCTGGGTAACATGGTTCTGGATCGAACACTCACAGAAATTCAACTTTGTCGACTGTTAATTTTCTTTAATTGCTATACAGCAAACTAGATGCAACAGAGATGTAATACCTTCTGTATACATAATGGTTTCTAGTTGAAAGGGAGAATATGAAAAAAGAGAAATCTTCCTTTTATCCTTTTTGACCAAACTGTGTCTTTGGTCCTACAGGTTCAGGATTTGAAGGACGAAAATCAACGGTTGAAAGAGGCTGAGGGTAGAGCACTTTGGAGCTACAGAGATAAAGGTAATACAGGCCATGGTCATGATACAAAGGACACTCATAAATTTGGGGAGTCGGGTTACAACAGAAACACTAACCGAGTGATGGAGCATGAAGACATTTGGGAGGAGGAAACGAATGATTTTGTAAAAGAAGGGTTGAAATCGAAATTATATGGACCCCACATCATCTCACCAGATCTAAACACAATCGATATTCTGGCCAGACGGAGGGAGCTTGCTCTTTCCCAAAGCCTTTTCAGTGCAATACTGTCGCTTGTGGTCGGGATGATTGTATGGGAAGCTGAGGACCCTTGCGTGCCTCTTGTTGCAGCTCTTTTTACCGTTGTCGCCATGTCCTTGATGAATGTTGTCCAATTTTTCGCGACCATTGATAACAAACCGGCATCTGATGCTGTTGCGCTCTTGAGCTTCAACTGGTTTATACTCGGCACATTGGCGTATCCAACATTACCAATGGTGGCTCGTGTGTTGGCTCCCCTAGCATCAAGTGTTGTTAAGCAGATGCTCGTCTGGCTTAGTCTGTTATAGATATCAAAGGTTCTTGTGTGTGTGCAGTTTTTTTCCCCTACCGTAGTAGAATCAACAGCGTACCATTGTGCCTTGTATTGTGCTCTTTTTTTTTTTTCCTCCTTCTTCTTCTTCGTGCAAGGGATATTTTGTAAACAACTACTCGAATATGTGTTATAACACTTGTTAATGCATTTATCATGTTTGCATATTTCATCGAGAAATTAAAGAGTTACATGATGTGAATATATTTGTTCGCTATCGGGGAGATACTTTCAATTAAATTAAGACCATTGACCAACATGAATTATTTCAATTTATCATTTTAATTGTTGCACTAACAATAGAATAAATTAGACATCTTAACAATACATCACATTTTTTAAAAACACATGTACTTACTTTCATTTGTTTAATTGATAATTTAGGAATTAGTATAGAAAAATCATAAAATTTGTTTGTTATTCGATTAAAGTTGAAATTAATTTTAAATCGGTCAAATACACAATTATCGTGGGTTCGACACTATATTCACTAATTTATTACCTATTTACGACCACGTTCACTTGTGGAAAATCAAAGAGTTGAGTAGATCGGCGTAGAAAGAAATAATTTCCCAGAATGTCCATTTCGGCTAAGTTGTCAATTCCATTGTTTCAGCCAAATTTCATTATTTAGGCCTTCGAAAATGCATTTTTTCCTTTTCTTTTTTTGGCATTTTTTGGTAAATGAATTCAGAATTTTTAATTCCCTTTTGGCAATTGATCCTGAAAGATTAGGTTTCCACATTATCTTATTTTCGTCATTGATTTGATTTTCGTTGTTTTCCTTACTTTAAACAAGGGCGGTAAGCTTTAATGGCAGTCCAATTTTCTTAAGAATAAAAAATAAGTGGGAATTTTGTCCCAACTTTTTCTCTTGTTTGGCATTCAAGAGTGAACCAACACGTTTGAGTTTTCATGTGCGATCTTGTTCTTTCCTAAAAACTTCAATGATGTTCATTGATACTCGATTGTTGTGCTGTTGGTAATGAACAGGTGTGACTCGGTCTCGATGTTGCCATCACTTGGCTGCCTTCGTAATTTTAGCATGAAAATCCTAGGCCATTGTGGCTACATCATCATCTTCGGGCGAGAACACATTCATCCTCAAATAATCTAGGTGATCATCTGAAGAAGAAGAATCTTCCAAGGAAACAAGTGCTTTACATTGAACACATGAACTTTTTCTATATGGTTAGGTAGGTGTAAATGGAGGGCATTCTGATTAATTTTCTCAATGATCTTCGAAGGGTCAATTCAAGTTGATACCATGGACACATTAACGAAATCTCCAACAACGAACTCCACACGACTTCGCTATCAGCATCCAACTTATATTTCAGTGAAGAGGAGACCGACCAATCATGAGTGAGGTGATGCATCTCCTCAAGTTGCTCCATGAAGTCTTTGGCTTCACCATGAAGACGGGACTTGCTAGGAAGAGATATAAGATCAACATGCCCACGGGGAACCACTAGATAAACAATCTGCAAGGGACTAAGGATGATACTGTGATTGACAGCACGTTTGTGAGAAAACTCAGCCTAGACCAATTTTTTATCCCGAGTTTTCGAATTCTACCAACCAAACTATGCAGCAGATCACCTAGAGAGGGATTAACAACCTTTGCTTGACCATCTATCAGAGTGGAATGCGCAGCTACAATTCAATTTTTTGTTGGCAAGCTTCCATATGCTCTGCCAAAAATGATTGAGAATCTTGTGTCGCGATCAGATATAACGAACAAGGCCGGACACAGAATTTTTAGGGCCCATCCGACTCCTGAGTTTCCTCCACGCCTTCAGCAGTTCAGCCCTTCAAGCCAGACGGCAGACGCCTTCAACCCAGAACTAGAAGCTATAGCCGTGCGCCTGCCCGACCGTGACTTTGCCCGCCGCCGTGGGCCCGTGAGGGAGAAAAAATCGAACAAATTGGTCAGTTTTTCCTATTGTAGTTCTCCTTTTAACGTGGTTGATTTATTCTAAGTCGTCCACTACTTCCATAATCCATATCAATTACTCCAGAAATTAGTTTATGAATAAAGAATGAAACAGAAAAGTTGTGAGAGTACCTGGAATGCATGATGGAATGACGAATGTAGTTCCAGGTAAATTGATGGGAGAAACTCTAAATCCATAAATCAAACCCGTTGAAAAGTAATAAACGATATATAAAAGCAATTTATGTATCAGAAAATAAAGTGGATTAATTGAAAAGTAGACGTCATACTGAATTTTACTTCGTAAGAGCATTGTTAAGCAGCCAGGAGAATAAAGTGGATTAAAACCATGAATTCAAATCCCCTTTAATTTCCTACATATATAAAAAGAGTGAAGATCCTTGTTACTGTAGAAACTATCAACCAAAACGACGTCGTTTTGGTTTTGCATTTTTTTTTTTCCTCTCCTTTTCAGTCGAGGCTGGCTTTTGCTCCCTCACCTCATACGTGCTCCACACCGAACCAAACCCTAATCCCTTCTCCTTACACACACGCGCGCACCCATGGAGATAAAAGACTTCGAATGCGGTCATAGTGTGGAGGCCGACGGGATGGCGGTGGTTTGGAGTTGCGATGGAGGTGACATAGACGGGTCGATGGTGGTCGAGCCGACTTCTCTTAAATGGTATGTCCTTCGGTCTTCCATTCATTATCTTAGGGTTTTCTCTATGTGTTATTACTTTGGTATTTCCTCTCTCTCTCTCTCTCTCTTCATCTCTTCATTGCCGCCCCCTTCTTCGTTCATTGATCTGTTGTTTTTTTTGGGTTATCAGGGTTCTAATTTTCGAAGTTTTTTCCCTGTCTGAGTTGATTCTCGTCGTGAAAGGGCTCAGATCTTGGGTGGGTCGAAAAAGGTAAGGTTATTTTTCTTATTTCCTTGCTTTTCATTCATTTCTTANGCCGACTTCTCTTAAATGGTATGTCCTTCGGTCTTCCATTCATTATCTTAGGGTTTTCTCTATGTGTTATTACTTTGGTATTTCCTCTCTCTCTCTCTCTCTCTTCATCTCTTCATTGCCGCCCCCTTCTTCGTTCATTGATCTGTTGTTTTTTTTGGGTTATCAGGGTTCTAATTTTCGAAGTTTTTTCCCTGTCTGAGTTGATTCTCGTCGTGAAAGGGCTCAGATCTTGGGTGGGTCGAAAAAGGTAAGGTTATTTTTCTTATTTCCTTGCTTTTCATTCATTTCTTAGGAGAAGATTGTTCGTTTTGTGTAATTTATTTACGTTCTTGCCATGTAAATTAAGATCTAGATTTTTTTTCTCATGATTCTAAGATTCTTTTTAAGTTTTTGGTTGTATTTTTTTGTATTGTTGTGTGTATGTTTGGCTATTGGTTCGACCCTACCTCGCTTCTTTTCTCTGCCTTGCTGCTACAGTTTCGTCGCTACCTTTGTCCGCGGCTTACTCCTCGCAATCTGTTGGCTGCTTCTCTTAAGGTTTTGAGTGTGATTCTTTATTCCTTGCAGCGGTGCTGCTTTGTGTGGTTTTGGGTCATAAATCTGGTCCATACATTAACTACACAAACTTGATTCTTTTCAGTATTGTTTAGACAGAAATATAAATTTACTTGCTACGAATGGGTAATCGTTTAAATTACTGGGAAAACCCTAAAAATAAAATATTACTTTTGTAAAATAATTACAAATAAATAGAAATATAAGAAACTAGGCTCCATTTGGATCAAAGAGTTCGGAGAAGAAAGTGAAAGAAATAGCAAAAGGAACAATTATTCATTTTATTATTGAATTAAAAGACATTAATTTTTCTTGCTCAAATATGAAACTTCCCTTATTTTTATTTTTGGTAATAGACAGTGTATCATGCTTATTCTCATCTA
>CAIGRH010093698.1:0-10708 GCA_903798295.1 Fraxinus nigra
ACTGTGTTTGTAAACACACTGGGGGTGAATAACATTACTCTTTTGTAATTGTAATTTTTTGGAGAATGTGTGATTAAAAGTAAAAAAAATTTAAATTTACGTGCAAAATTATTTTATTAGGAGAATACGTTGGAAAAATGAGTTTTTAGATAATAGGGCTCAAGTAAGGCTTAGCCTCCGTTTGACAATCATTATTTCAAAATTTTGTAATTCTCATACTCATTTCCAACCATATATTTATACAATAAAATATTTTTCACATAAACGCAAAATTTTCCCTTACTTTTTAACATCACATTATCCAAAAAAACATTATTCAAAACTCAATTTTCTCAAAATAATGACCATTTAACATAGGGCTTAGTATTAACATATATTATTTTATAAATTACTGCAACAAAATTAAGCCACTGTTTGAACAACATTATAATTTTCATTCTCATTTTTTTATTCATTTTTAACTACACATTCTTCAATAAAATAATATTTTTCATCACATCAATAAATTTTCTTTTTTTTCAATCACATATTCACTATCACATCACCAAAAAATGTATTCTTTCCATTTTAATGTGCATCAAACATGGGCTAAGTCCATGTTTGGTTCAACTACAAAATTGGATTAAAATTTAAGTCAACAGTATATTCCGTCAACTTTGTTTTTTAAACAACTAAAAATCTAATTTTTATTTAAATCAAATAGGGGTTAAGTAAAATTTTAAGTTGAAAATGGTGGGCGTGCAATGGGGTACTCTTTACACTTGAGAGTTGCCACTCTTATAGGAGAAGGCAGCAGTACTAACCCCTACATTGTGGCATTATGTATCTTCCACTAGTGAACTATAATCTATCATATGTTTATTTCTTTACTTTGTTCAATAAACTTTAGTTAGATTTCACCAAATATGAGTGTATGTCAAGCAACCTTCTGCATAATTACAAGTCAATGCAGCACCATACAAAGATTCACACTGTATGTTTCATCGTTATAAAGAGAATACAAACAAGTTTTAATTAATCGTGACTATCACGCGAAACTAATATCCTATAAAATATTGGTTAATGGTTTATTTTTCGTGGCAGTCTTAGCAATCAATTTTTATTTACTTGCTCTATTAGTTACGAGTAATGCTATACAGCTCCACCTAGGTTACAATCCCATGAGCATTGTTGCTACTCTATAAAATATCTCATTTGCAATTCCCTTTCCAAAATTTAGAAAAGAAGGTGAGGAGATGAGTCCAAGTTGGAATTGAAATCTGAAATGTATTCTACGTAGCAGAATGAAAAAAAGGATTTGTACATTTATTTTTGAAGCTTTATTCATCAACTAAACATGTCTTTAACGTAAAATATTGACGTGTATAGACAATACTCGGCGCTATATCGATTTTATTTTTTAAAAATTCTTTAAGATTTATTTGTTTGTTTTTGTAGATTGATGAATTTAGTTACTTTAAAAGACAAAATTATTAATTTTTATTTATAATACTAAAAAATTGATTTTTATCTAAATCAAACATGGCTAAATATTAGACTAGCTAGAAGAAGACACCACAGGACTCTCAACCAAATTCTATGTAGTTTTTATAGATTTCCTATGAGAAATCTGTCCTCTATATATGTACGGGTTAATACCTCAATTAGTCACTGAACTTGTACAAAAGTTCCTATGAGGTCACTGAACTTCAAAACTACCCTAAATGGTCACTAAACTTTGTAAATTTTGACCACATCCATCACGGGCATCAAAATCAAACAGTTTTTGATGATGTGTCAAACGGAGTAAGTGGCGTGGCACTTGTGTGTACAATTTCTTTGCCAAGTAAAGCAAAATGTAGTGGATTCAAACTCTCACTCACCGGATTCCACCATAGCTGCCAACCGTGACACCTCAAACCACCAATTTCCAGCCGCCTAGACCGTTGGATAGCACCATAGACGGAATCACCCGACTCCCCCCAACATCTTCCACCGCACCACCGGTCACAAACCCATCAGAATCAACTACAAAATCAAGCCAAAACAGCCCACTCACACACGCTATCTTGGTCGAAAACACAACCTCTGACGACACCTATGATCGCGCACCACCACGGTCAGGAAGCTCTCAACCAGACGACCTCAAATATGGCTTCACCTCAACCAAAACATTGTCCAATCAATCTGCACTAGCCTATGAACCTCCAACAGTCGCACCTCCAATTTTTTCAAATCTATCTCCTTCGATTCCGGCCCCCAACTTCATTGAAACTACAAATTGTCATCAACTGATCCAACAACAGGCCCAAAAGACCTTGGGTATGAATTCAATTGCACCAATTATCCACAAAATTACTCCAATTTTTGAATTGGAATTTGTAAATGGTGAAACCTAGCGCTGTTTAGACCAAAATTGATGGATCCTTCCTACTTCAATCTACAAATTGACTTGAGGGAATCCATAATCAGGGGCAAACGAACATGGGTATACAAACAATTGATCCAATTCAACCTTCAATCCGAATAAAATTTTTGTATGAACGACCAATTTCTTTTAATTGGACCATTTCAGGCAGAAAGGAGAGAGATTGTCCACCTCATTAAATTTTGCTTACTTGGCGAAGAAATTGTACACACACGCATCACGTCACTTATTCCGTTTGGCATGTCATAAAAACCGTTTGATTTTGAGGCAGTGATTGATAGGATCAAAATTTAAAAAGTCGAGTGACCATTTAAGATAGTTTTGAAGTTCAATGACCTTTGGAAACTTTTGGACAAGTTCAGTGACTAATTAGGGTATTAACCCCGTATGTACACATTTTGTTAGTCGTTTTTTCACATAATTGACTACAATAATTAATGGAGTAGAACATAATTGACTCCAATAATTAATGAATAGTGTTAATCATCACAATTGGTGCTAAACATTAATTTAGGTGACAATACATGATGAATTCAATTCAATGAACCTCATAATAACACATTTAATTAGAGTTATCATTTAATGCCACATACATGTCGCATAGATTGATGCTCTAACGCTACTTGTGCTAAATAACATTATTCGATATTTTATTTCTATTTAGTTTTATACATCTTATTTCTCATTTAATTTAATTTTTTAAATTAGATGTATAAATAAATTTTTTACCATTTGACCTATTTGATTTAGATTTTGTTCATCTTTTCTAAATAGTTTTTGAGAATAAATTATGTGAAAAGTGAATTTTTAGAATAATGTGTGGTTAATGAAAAATTGTTTTATCAAAATAAGGTGTGATTGAAAATGAGTTTTAGAAAATGAAGATCAAACACGACCTTTGTGATTTTTTATTTTTTTTTAAGAACATGTCATTAAAAAGTATAAAAAAATTTATATGATCTCGTGTAAAATTATAATTAATAAAATGTATAATTGAAAACGAGTTTGAGACGAGTTTTAAAGTGTTTGTACCAAACAATGGTTATATTTGTGAGCTAAAAATCATGTGAAATGGTCATGCTCGTTTTTTTTTTAAGAGCTTAGTATTTATATTAAAGGGCATGAAATTCATTAAAGTTTAGATTAATATTCTCACCACATTCTTCAATAATTGCATGAAAAGTTCGTAATCTTTATTTATTATCATATTTATATTATCAGCTTTTTCATCGAATTTTCTTTTTCTCAAATTAATATGAGTTGTCGTTGATGATAGTTTTTGTTCAAACAAATATTCAAGATAGAAAAAAAGAAACTAATTTACATAGTGTACAAGAAATATATTTCAAGTGAATTTACATCCAAGTTTAATAGAGTTTATTAATCCAATTTATTAAGCTTTTATTTGGCTCAAGTTTGGTACACATTAAAATTTTTCATTTTCATTCTTCTACTCATTTTCAACCACACAAATTTCAATAAAATAATATTTTCCATCACATTAAGAATTTTTCCTTCTTTTTCAACCACACAATCTCCATCATTCTACTATTCTAAAATACATTCTTTCAAAATAATGTGACTCAAACACACACTTGGTATTCATTATTTTCAATATATATTTTTCTCTCTTTTATTTTTAATTATATATTTTTTAATAAAATAACATTATACGCTAATAAAAAAAATTTACTTATTTTTTAACAACACATTTTTCATCAAATTACTATTTCAAAATACATATTTTTGCAAAATAAAATGGGCCTCAAAGTCAAAACATTCTGGAAAATGATTTAAAAATACATAGCAATCCGAGTCAGTATTTTAGGCTTTTTAGCCCAACGAGAGACTTTTTCGAGTAATTTCATTATTTTTTATTATTTCTCTTCCAAATATATCCTTATCCCGCTGCCATTTTAATTTTCCCCAAAATTTTCCAAGACCAAAACCCTCGCTTCGATCCGCTGGTTCACTCTTACTCACCGCGCCTTCTCCGTTTCCTAAACCGAGAAAAAAGAGCAGTTGTTCTATGGCAGACGATTTGGTCGAAGAAGGAGAAGAAAAGCAGGAAATTCTGCCCAAGATAGAGGCCGCTGTGCGTTCTCGCCTTCAATATTTCAAAGACCAATCCGAGTACGTATACTTTTACGGATTAGTATAAAACATTTGTGCACTATCTACTTATGTAAATTCGTATATGTTTATGCATATATCGTTTGATTCATCTCGTATTGGGGTGAATAAATGGCAGGTCATTGACATTGGGAAGTGTGAGGAGATTATTAGAGAAGGACTTAGGCTTTGAAAAGAACTCGTTGGATGTGCACAAGAGATTCATTAGCCAGTACTTGGAAAAGGTAACTCATTAAGTTTTTTATTTTTGGAAGAATTTGGCCTTCTGACAAGTTTATAAGCAGCTAAGGACAATTCTATACAATGTGCATGGATTGAATGAAAATGATATCTTTTAGGTAGAAGAATATTTTGCTTATTATATTTCAGCTTCTGAATTGTTGAAACTTCAGAAGAGGTTTTGGATGATTTTCAGAAGAAACTGATTCTGCTGAAGTGCATCTAAAATTGCATCTTTACCATAAATAAATAAATAAATAAATAAAGATCTTCCAGCTAAAAAATATCCCCAACTATTACAATTACACAGCCTTACTGCTGCTGTTAATAGAAGAACAAAAATAATGAAATTTGACAAACACTATCATATATTCTGCAGGTATAGTCTTAAACTCTTAGCTAGATGTTGCAGAAGATAAAAAACGCAAGTGGGAATGAATGCGGCACTTACAGCAAAGTAATAAAGAAAGCATCTTACTCCAGTGTACAAGTCGTTTTCTTCGCGTTTGAAACAAAGTGGCATAGCTTCTATTCAATTAAGAAATCTGCCTGATTCCCCCCGCTGAAATTTAATTCCTCGCTCTGCAGATCTTTCTCCTTTTCCTTCTGATCAATAGTTCTAACAAACTTTATCAATTTACCCTGGCTTTAGCTATAACAATTTTGTTATATGACGGGATCGGTTCCTGGTTTTCTGGGTCAAAACCCCTATTTGACAACCATTAAAATGAGTTTTCGGGAAAATAAGTTTTGGAATAGTAATTTTTTTTGGGAGAATGTGTGGTTAAAAAGTAGGAAAAAGTTTTGGGTTTACACGTAAAATATTTTATCGTGAGAATGTGGTTGAAAATGAGTTTGAGATAAAAAGAGTTTTGCTTTAATGACTGTCAAACAGGGGCTTACTTGTTATTAGATAGGATAGTAAACAAGGGAAAGGAAGAACAAAAGCCCCTATCCTTATACATGTCTAGGGTTCCATCCAATTCATTATTTTCCACCGCCAAAATTAATGTTCATGTCCACCACATCTTTCCCACATCCAAACACCAATACTTGTTAACTTTTTATGGCTTTAATTGTAGAATAAATGTGATCTATTTTCATATGTTTCAATTTTAATGTACTGTTCAAATTGTTAGCAAATGGAAGATGCTGATGATGACAACTCCAAAAGGACAGTGGAGAATTCGGAGAAAGATGCCCATTTAAATGAGATAGAAGATAGAGAATCTCCTAAAGAGCACAAAACAAAGAAAGATCCAAAGGAAGCTAGCAATGGAGACGAGGAAACACTAGAAGACTCTCCTGTAATGGGCCTCTTAGGCATCAAATCTGAAGTGGATAATCAAGGCTCTGTAATTAGTGAAAGTAGGATTAAGAAGTCCATTTGGGATAGAGCTGATCACTTCATGGCCAATTCTGAGTATCTTCTTTTTCTGAGCTCATATTGTTATTAATTTCAATTTCTCTCTGCCAACCCCACTTTCATTCCTTTTGTAGTAGTCCTATCAAAATGAGTCCCTTGAGTAAAATGAAAGGGATAAGCTGTAGCCAACTCCTATTAGCACAACAATGCTAAAAAGGAGGGAAGCTGCAGCCAGATGCCGTTGTTTACAATTTTTGCAACAATTCAATAGGCTCTGGCTAAGCATATTAGTTTCAGCTTTTCGTTTTTGTCAATTTAAAAATCAATGCTCTCATTAGTGTATTTTTCAGGAAGATAACTTTGGTTGGAGTTCGCAGACTTTTGGAGGAAGATCTTGGACTTGATAAAAATACTCTCGATCCTTTTAAGAAGTTAATAAGTGAGCAAATAGATCAGGTGGAAAAATTCTTCTGAATATATCTAAACTTGTGAATGAATGCATTTAATTACCATATTCATCAAATTTTGGTGTTGTCTAGGTACTAAATTCAGACAGAGTTTCTAAAAATGCTAATCAAGTTAAGAAGAAAAGCTCTGAGAAGTCTCAAAATAAAACATCACAAAAGATAAGCAGTGAAAAAGTTTCTGACTCTTCAGATGAGGAAAGTGACAAGGAAAAGGACAAAGTAAAATCAAGGAAGCAGGCTGCTCCCAGGGAAAAGGATAAGAAACGTAAAAGGTCCAACAAAGATAGCAGTCCTGCTATCTCTGTCAAGAAACAAAGCATGTGTGCAAAGAGGCCAAAAGAGGAATGTATTAATTCAGATAACGATGAAAGTGTATCTGAAGATGATCAATCTCAATCATCCGTTGGAAAACCTATGAAGGTTAGTCTTTCATTTCTAAATGACTAGAATTTCTTTACAAATCTGTGCGGGTACATGCATGATCCACAGAATCTTCATACTTAATTTTGATATGCAGAGAAAAGAACAATCAACTCCTGGATATGGAAAACGAGTCGACCATCTGAGATCTATAATTAAATCATGTGGAATGAGGTTGGTGTGTTTGGAAGTTTGTGTTTAAGTTGTCATTATCAACCTCTTATGACCGTATCTCATTTTCTCAATTGAAAACGAGCAGCATCGCTCCTACAGTTTACAAGAAAGCCAAGCAAGTACTTGACAACAAACGAGAAGCCTTTTTAGTGAAGGAGTTGGAAGGAATTCTCAAAAGAGAAGGACTATCTAGCAATCCTACTGAGAAAGGTAACTGTAATATTCTTTTTTACTCCCTCTTGTTTTTGATAACTTGCTCACCCAACTTGGTACTCCCCTTGATTCTTGGATCTAACACCAATCTGTCACTAGTTTTGTTTGCATTCCCTCGGCGTCGACGTCAAGGGCAATGATCACAGTCATTAATGGACTCTGTAGGCCAATGATAAAATCCATTCAAACATGTATTTAGTAGAGATCATAAAATAGCTGCGCTTGGCTTATCAAATCTATACAATCTATCTCCTAGAACCATTACTCAAGCTGGAAGGAGGGTGCTGGCTGGGGTTTGGATTTTTTTCGTTCTTCTTTTCCCCTTAAAATTTAAGCACCGGTGACCATATAATGTTTGGATGAAAAATGGGTAATAAGTTGTGGTCCATAGAATGAACGTGTGGATAAAAAGTATGTTTGACGTGCTTATATTATAATTTAAGCTTTGCCAAACATGTGCTAAAATTGTTATCTGAATGTGAGGGCAAAACTATCTTTTAAGCGGATTTAATATTTGCCTTAAATGAAATCATAAGGGACATGGATGGTTGCTAGAAAATTACAAGTTAGAAACCCTGTTTGGCAAGAAAAGTGGAATTTCCACCCAAGTGCTGGTTTACCCAAATAAAGGGGAACGTGGCTTACATATTCCCCAATTTTAGATGTTATCTGAGAAAAAAAACTACTTTATTTTTCTCGTCTATATTCTTCTATATGCTATGCTCCATGTGGCTGTCCTTCCTCACATTTTCCTCATGCTGGTTCGTGTCTGTTACATCTGGCATCAGTCTGTCTCTGTGGTTCTTTGACTCTTGGTGGTTGAGTGTTTGACTAGCCTTTTTGAGAGCCAGTATCTGTCCTGTGTATAGAATGTCACATATGCCACACAGTACTGTGCTTGCCTTTGTCTTGACCACCTTCTAGTCTCCGTTACTGCATTATTTTAGTTGCTAAAATTGTCACTCTGCACTTATAGAGAGATTGGCTTTTGAATGAATGCCAAAATTATGTTTGAAAATGAAACTAATCTTGGGTAATTAAGAAATTTTTTGAGGTATTGATAAACAGGGAAACTGTGGCACCCCACTATACAGTTTAAATTCTGCATATTCTGCATGCTGTCACAATAAAATATTCTCCCTGCATGAGCACAACATATCTGTCTCTTCACGCCCACCACCTCCAACCAAGATTTCCCATGATGGAAATGATGTCATTGAGTTAATCTCTCAGAAATTAAAGACTGTAGAAAGAGAAAAGAAAGAGCGAAAGAACTTGAAGGCATTGACATGAGCAACATCATTTCAAGTTCACGCAGAAGGTCAACAAGCAGTTTTATGGCTCCTAAATATAAAGTAGAAACTAAAGGTAATAAGGATGATGCCAAAGCTAGAAAACACAAGGATAGCGACGACATAGATGGCAATGACAGTGACGAACACGAGGAAACTAAAGGGGACGATGATGTCAAAGCTAGTGAACTCAAGAATAACATGGACAAAGATGGCAATGACAGCGATGAAAAGGAAGAAACTAAAGGTGATGATGATGATGTCAAAGCTAGTAAACACAAGGACAAAGATGGCAGTGATGGTGATGAACAGGAAGAAAAAATAGAAGATGATGAAAAAGTAAAAGAAGGAGACGAAGAAGAAGACGAAGTAGATGATGAAGAAGATGATGATAGCAGTGAAGAATTCAATGAAGGTATGCATCTTTTGAGATTCTTCATGCCAACTCCCTTACCCATCTTACAAGTTTTTTTGATGGTTTATATGTGCAATTAAATATTGTCACGGACTCACGTGGATTGTGGTGCTGAGTAGTTGCCAGCCTGCTTGTCAATTGAAGTTGTTACGTTGGTTCAACTACAAGTCTACAACCCTCTAAGTTGCAGCATAGAAGGGTAGGATAGAATGTGATGCTTAATACCAGGGTACAATATATTCTGTCATAATTGGAAAGTTGAGAAATGTTACTAAATCAAAGAGTTAGAATAGCAAGAATTGAGCAAAAATATAATTACATAATGACATTTCAAAATTGTAGAACTGCAAATGAGAAGAAAATAGAGTACAACCTTGCACAAAGAACATAAATGGCCTTGTACAAGAGTAAGAGCACAATCTAATCTGAACTACTTTATTTATGCCTACGATCAATCTAATCTGAACATACGTAGGAGTGTTTTCCGTGTCATAATATTTTTGCTTTTACTTGCAGATGATGAGGAAAGTGACTAAGTTCTGCATTGTGGTTTTGGAAGGTATACGAAACTAGGCGGGAATTGTAGAAGTGCAGATATGTAGTATTGTATTAGTCATATGCGGCACTTGAATTGTATTGTTTTTTTTTTTTAATTATCTAGTATTTTATGATAGACGGGGTTTACAAGTCCTAAACGCAATTTTTGCACATCCAGCTGCTTTAAGAAAGTAGTGCGAGTTGGTAATGCCTGTATTTTAATTTATCATTAATAATCTTTTTCCTCTGTGAAATTGTTAGCGGCGACTAAACACCTGTTGCTACTGCACGAGGAGCTCTTTGTGATCTATTGGAAAAAGGAAATATGTAAGGCCCAGTTGCAGACTTGCAGTTGACCTTATAAGACGAATGAGGAATAAACACGTGTTGTAATGTGTGCCCTTATTTATTTATTTATATTTTTGAAAACAGAATCCACAGATGCCACTACTGGAAAAAAAAAAAAAAATGGAGGTGCCACTGCCCAGCACCCAGGAGAGTGTGGCTATTAAAGCTTTTACACAGATTCTGTGCGGCTCGAAAGGCCTGTTTAGCAGGGGCTTTTGGCTGGTCCATTGCAGCTCATTCCATTCTAATTACCGATCCTATTATTTGTAGGGAAATTTTGCATTAGTAGTTCTAAATCTTGTTATTCGAGTGGTAAGGTAGATTTTTAACCTTTAAAAGGAACAATTTAAATCTCAAGCGCACATTCAATTCCTAATAATGAAAACTTCTGTAAAATATGTCTTCACTTCGATTATTTGAACATTTGCTTAAATTGAGGAATTAAGCTCTGGTTTGGTTCTCATTATTTAAAAATACATTTTGTGTTCTTATTTTCAATCACATTCTTTAACAAAATAATATTATTTTTACTTATTTTTTAATCACACATTCTCAATTAAATCACTCTTTTAAAATGTATTTTTGCAAGAAAATGGAGCTCAAATAGGCTCTAAATATAATTTATAAAGTTGGATTCATGTTATCAGAAATTAGGCCCCTGTTTGACTTACATTATTTTTTTGGGAGATGCTATGTACCTAACAACTTATCAAATTT
>CAIGRH010093719.1:0-14657 GCA_903798295.1 Fraxinus nigra
TGGATAGTGGTTGCTCAAAACACGTGACCGGAGACAAAACCTTATTGTCAAGCTTCAAACGAAAGATGGAGGTCATGTCACATTTGGAGATAATGCTAAAGGAAAAATCATGGGTTAGTTTCATAAACCAATTCACCATCCTCTTGGTTAGTTATTCTTGGGTTATAATATATCATTTGCGACTTGCATGAAGCCTCCTTGATAAGCTCTATTTTGTAGCATTGGAAATTGACTTGTTAGGGGTTCTTGAAGGGAAGGACAGTAAAGAAGAGCATGGCCTGAATCTTCTATTTTGTAATCACAAAAACAGCATTGAGGTTCAACTGGAACTCTTTTTTGTATCAAGTTTTGTTTTGAGGGTAGGCTTTCTTGACAAGCCCTCCAAGCAAAAATCTTTACTTTTTGAGGGATCTTGAGTCGCCACAAAGTGACCCAAAATTTCTTTATCTCTGCAGTGTTTGAAGAATTACCATGCTCGGGAGTTAGACAAGTTTTGAAGAGTCTATAAGCATTGCTTACTGAATAAGTACTTGATTTTTCATGTTCCCATAACCAGAAGTCCTGTTCGCTTAAGTGGCTAGGCTGTAATTTCAGAATAGCCTCTACAATTTTAGGATTAAATAGAGCTTTAAGCTTTGCTAAATTCCACCACCTTGAGTCAGGATCGNCTTTTTGAGGGATCTTGAGTCGCCACAAAGTGACCCAAAATTTCTTTATCTCTGCAGTGTTTGAAGAATTACCATGCTCGGGAGTTAGACAAGTTTTGAAGAGTCTATAAGCATTGCTTACTGAATAAGTACTTGATTTTTCATGTTCCCATAACCAGAAGTCCTGTTCGCTTAAGTGGCTAGGCTGTAATTTCAGAATAGCCTCTACAATTTTAGGATTAAATAGAGCTTTAAGCTTTGCTAAATTCCACCACCTTGAGTCAGGATCGATCAGAGAAGATACTTGACATTCAAGTTCCTACCTGTAGGGTTGTTGTAAATCTGTCCTCAATTCCTTGCTCAGATATTGCATTCCTGGGATCCATTTATCATGGAGAATGTTTATAGTGTTTCCATTCCCTACAACCCGTCGTCCTCCTTTTATCAATAGGTTTTTTGCTCCCCAAATTCCACGCCAAACATAAGATGGATTACCACCAATGGGAGCCTTCAAAACATTGCCATCAGGAAAATAGCGGGCTGAGTATATTTTATGAACCAAACTGTCTCTGTTTTCCAATAGCCTCGAAGCCTGTTTACCTAACATAGCCATATTGAATATCTCCAACTCCTTAAAGCCCATGCCCTCCATGGATTTTGATTTGCACATATTGTTCCAAGATTGCCAATGGATTTTTCTTTCTTACTTTTTTTGGCCCCACCAGAATTGAGCCATCATTTGTTCAAGTTCAGTGTACAATATGGAGGGAAGTTTGAAGCAGCTCATAATGTAAGAGGGTATTGCTAAAGCCCAGATTTTAGGAGGACTTCTCTTCCTCCTTGGGAGAACATACTGTTTTTTCCAACCCTGTAATTTTAGTCAGACTTTGCGCTTAATATCTGAGAAAGCTCAGGTTTTGGATCTCCCTACCATAGGTGGCAATCCGAGATACTTTTCATATTGCTGCACTTGAGGAACATTCCATAGAGCCATCACTGCTTGCTGTTAGTCTTGCATTACATTTGCACTGAATACCATTGAGGTTTTTTCCTTGTTTAGTAGTTGACCTGAAGCTTCTTCATAGGTTTTTAGGAGAGCCTGGAGTCAAGAGGTAGTTGATTCATTTGCTTCACAAAAGATCAAACTATCATTTGCAAAGAGGAGGTGATTCAGCCTTAGGGCTCCTCGGCAAATTCGAATTCCAGTCACCTTATTTTGTTTTTCAGCCTCATTCAACAGACTAGTTAGTCCTTCAGTACATAAAAGAAATAAATAAGGAGAAATGGTATCTCCTTGCCTTAAACCCCTAGAGGGGACAATGTGACCTGTAGGCGATCCATTAATAAGGACTAAAAAAGAGGTTGTAGTAACACATCTCATCACTAGTTGAATAAACTTTTCTTGGAATCCCAATTTGTACATAACCGCTTCCAGAAAAGACTACTCTACTCTATCATAAGCTTTGCTCATATCAAGTTTAAGAGACATGTAACCCTTTCTTCTTCCTCCTCAAAAATGAAACATTTCATAGGCTACAAGCACATTGTCCGTAATGAGTCTCCTTTTAATGAAAGCTAACTGTGTTTCTGAAATCACCATAGGTAACACTTTTTTCATCCTGTTAGCCACAACTTTTGACACCAATTTGTAAAGGACATTACAAAAGCTTATAGGTCTGTACTCCTTTACTGTCTGAGGATTTTTTATCTTGGGAATAAGTGTAATAAAAGAGTGATTTACATCTTGGGAAAATTCACATGTATTTAAAGCATTTAGGACAGCATTTGTAACGGAAGGACCAATATGAGGCCAGAACTTATGGAAAAAATAGGAGGCACACCATCAGGTCCCAGAGCTTTGTGAGGGTACATTTCCTTCAATGCTTGGGAGACTTCAGCTGATGTGAAAGGTTGTGTCAGCTCTTGGTTCATATCTACAGTTAATTTCCGTTCTATGTTAGCCAAGACAGTAGCTTGATTTGTTGAGCCAGTGGAGGAGAATAGGTCTGAAAAATAGTCAATGATTAAGCGGTTACACGCTTCTCCCTTTTTCTAGCATCATTGATCATCTAATAATTTTGAGATTGAATTATTTTGCCTTCGTTGGGAAGCTTTTGTATGGAAATAACGGGTGTTTTGATCTCCCTCTTCAAGCCAAGCAGCCCTTGATCTTTGTTTCCACATGAGTTCCTCCCTGTCCATCCACATTTGCACCTCTTCAGTAGCTTGTCGTAGTTCATTGGCATTTGTAGTTGCTGGAATTTGTGTCTGGACTTGAGTTAATCTTGCTTTGGCATTTTTTAGCTTCACATGCACCTTCCCAAAAGTAGCTTGATTCCAAGACTGAAGTTTCTTGCTACAATTTCTGATATTTCTCCTAATACTTTCCTGATTTTGTGAGCTGGTTTTAGGCCACTAGTCTATCACAATGTTAGAACATCCATTTTCACTGAGCCACATTGCTTCGAATCTGAAGGGCTTTGGTCTTTTGAGTGGTTGTGAGGTTCCTTCATGTTGGATACAGATGGGCAGGTGATCTGAATACGTTGTTGACCTATGGGTGATCGAGGCATGTGCAAAGAGACTACACCAGGAATCATTTGCAATGAATCGATCAAACGTTTCAAAAACTTGAGTTGAGCCGTGTCTTCCATTATGCCATGTGTAATGTGGACCTTTAAATCCAAGATCCCTGAGTTCACAATCAAAGAGCATATGTTGGAAGTTTTCTAACTGCTGCCTAGGTCGATCTCGACCACCCCATTTTTCCTCATTCGATAATATCTCATTGAAATCGCCAAAGACCAGCCATGCATCAATAGGGTCCCGTTTGAGCTTTCGTAGTAAGTTCCACGTCTCCATGCATTTTATAGTTTCTGGGTGGCCATATATTCCAATTAGGAACTAGTTATGTGTAGTTGAAACAATCTTAGCATCAATGTGATTTTTGGAATAATTTAAAACAGACAAATGAATATCAGGTTTCCACAGGATTGCAATTCCACCACTACGCCCCACTACCTCAACAGTGAAACAACCGTAGAATTTTAATTTAACTCGGCAGAATTCCATATTCGTAGCATTAAGTTTTGTCTCTTGCAAAACTAAAACATTGGGATCTTCCTTCCTGATCAGGTCAGAAAGAGTATGAATGCCACAAGGGTTCCGAAGCCCTCGTGCATTCCAGCTTAGTATTTTCATGTGGATTGGTGGGGCTGTATTTCAGCCACTACAGAAATCTGATCATTGGGTTCATAGTTCCCTTTATGGGATTTACCTGTACCCTTAAATCGTTTTGAGGTTCGAATAGCTTCTCCATTTACAGAGGATGTCACTAGAGGTCTCTTTAGGTTTACTGAGGGAGTGGATAAGCTGGAGCCGTGTGTTTGATTTTTTTTTTACTCTTTTCCATTTTCGAGTTTGATTGGTATCCATTCCAGCAATTAATTTTCCATCGAATTTTGTTAAGACAGAATCTGTTTGTAGAGAGTCAGGATTGCCCTTCAATAGATTGTTTGGAAAGTCATTGATGTCCATAGTATTTTCCATAAAATCATTGCTGTCAATACTCCTTTCCATAGTAACTATAGTCATTGATTGATTATGGAATGGCAGCTGTTGCGGGGAATCTTCCTTAATCATTTCCACATTATCTCCATCAATATTATTCTCCTGTAATTTCTCCTGATTTTTCTTTCTACAGTTTCCTGCCGGCTCTGGATTCTCCCACCACCTTGCTCACTGTCTTTCTGACCATTAGAGGCTGCCTAGTTCGTCTAATGGTCAGAGGTTAGAGAATTCACTTGTCGATTACGAATAGGGCCACCATAATCTCCAAAGTTTCCAGCGCGTAGCCAAGGGCCATAGGAGTAATCTGAGATTGTATATGCCTCCATGGGGGGTCGCCATTAAGCGCATTCCTTGTGACTATGTCCAAGCGTGCCGCATAGGTAGCAAAAGTTTGGGAGCAGCTCGTAAGCCAAGAGGACCCAGAATGGTTTATAAGATCCCACAGAAATTTTCTTACCACGTAACAGAGGCAAGGAGACATCAAAGGTTATCCGAACACAAATAAATTCACCTTTGGCTATCTAATTTTTTCTGATGTCAACTTCAACAACTTTGCCAATTTGCGTGCCGATAGCATCTTCCATCTTCCAGTTGCGAGCCATGACAGGGAGATCATAAATCCTTACTTTGAAAGTTGCCTCAGAGAATGAGATGTTGTTGATTTGCTCCAGACCTTCGATATCCGTAGTTAAAACCAGATGTTTATCAAAAGTCCATGGACCTTCGCGCTTGACACGTTCCTTGTCCATATTGTCTTCGAATTCTGCTAGGAACAGGTTCAAAGAAACGTCTCGAATACTTAAGGCCTTTGTTGGACGCCATAGACGCTTCATGGAATTCTTGAATGCATCCTTGTTAAAATGTTTACTTGATAAATGTTTGAATAACAAATATTTTACACTCCGATGGGGGATCAATACCTCCTCTTCTTCAAGTACTAGTATTTATTCCCTCCTGTTCTGTGAGGGAAAGTTTTTCACACATTCTTTCAATATCCGATTCCATAGAGAGGGATCGAGGGAATGACAGAAAAAAACATGGGAGAGATCCTGCAGCATGCAGGAAAGAAACACCTCTATTCCGGGGATCTTCAAGAGGGGAGAAAGAACATCTACTCAGGGAACCTCTATTCAAGGGCCCTCGAGCGGAAAAAAAATCTCTAGAAAAAAATTCTGTTCAAGGACCTTCATTTTTCTTTCAATTAACCACATTGCATGATAAGTTTGGGGTGGTCGAATAGGTTAAAGATATTATCTAGAAATGTGTTGATTCCATTTATGTGAACATATTTGTGTAGAGTGTGTTTGATTAACAAGTATAAGTTAGGTGATGACCATATGCTAGGGAACTATGCCCCATTTATTTTGTCATGCTAAAAAATGCATTGCACTTGTTGATTCTTGCCTTGCGCTGCAACCTTTCTGAGTTAAGTTATTAAGTTCGTTTGGGTATTTTGAAACTCGACACCATTTGGTCTAAAAAATTGAGTTATTGACCTAAAATTCGCTACAAGGGTCAAGAAGAAAGTTTAAGAGAGTGAGGTTGATCATGAGCTTTTATTGAAAATTTTGAAGAAAAATTGTGCAATTGTATTTGATGTTAGGGCTTAGATAACTAGTGGGTTTGAATTACTTAATATAAAATTAAATGTAGAAGCACTCATCTAGTGGAGAATCATCACATGACTAGAGGTTGATATTGCCGGTTAGACCTAATCATATCAGAGCGGAAAAAGAAAAGAATGATTTGAGAGCAACCTTTAGATTTACACTCAATGGAACAAATTAAGTATCTATTTAAGGGATGAGAATCTCACAGGTGAGAAATGAAATATTTGACCACTAAAGGTCGGGTTGATACAAATTTGAAAATTTTTCCGTCTTGATAATTTTTTTCAAGTTTAGGTGATGATTGAAAGTGACTATGCACACATACCGGTCAAACATTGGATAAGCTCAACTTCCTTTTGATGCCATTATTTGGAGCATGTTTGTAAATTGATTTTACAATTTTACAATCATTGATTTTTTGGTAAGCTATCTAGTGTATTGATTATTATTATGTGTTGCTTGATTGTGTTGTAGACATTCTTGCTCGGGTCGAGCAAGAACTTAAATTTGGGGATATTTGATAAGTCTTTTTTGCATACTTATTTAATACCTAAGTATGATAATTATTATTAATTAAAATAGCGAATATCAACTCACAATTGGATAATTTTAGCTTTTGTAGGTCATAAACTCTAAATATGAAGAGAATAAGGCAAAAAGAAGAGAAATAGACCAAAATCGTACAAAAACATAAAGTTGGGGACCAAAGTGCACAAGTTAGAAAGTTGGAGGACTTTAGATGCAAATTAATAATGGCATGATAGAAATGAAAGTCAAAACCGATTGTACTAGATCAAAGTTAAGGGACAAGACATGCAAATAGTGGTGGACTAAGCTGTATGAAATGAAAATCGAAAAGACTCGCGCTCGCAGGAGGTTTAGAAACTTACCCGAGAGCAAAGTACATTGCTGTGAGCACGCCGCCTCTCAGCTAGAGTTGTTTTCGCTATTTTTGCCAAATTTCGAGGGCTATTTAGGCAGTTTTGGGACCCGTTTTTAGGGCTTTTATAATTTATTTTCAGCCACTTTTCATTATTCTCTTTTCTCTTTTGTCTCTTCATTCATCTTCTTCCTTTCTTCTTCTTCTTTTTATCTTTTCATTTTCTTTGTATTTTCTTGGAATTTTGGGGGAAGAATTAGAGCACATCAAGGAGGATCAATCAAAGAAGTGGAGAGATTTTGGGAAATCAAGACTAATCCATACATCGCTTCAAAATCCAACAAAAAAAAATGATTTTTCTTTCATGTTGTATTTTCTCCATTATTTTCCAACATTTGTGATGTATTGTATAAACACTCTCATTTGTTATCATATATTTAATATGGGCTAAATTCTTTGTGATGGAATTTTCGATGTAACTTAATCTAACTTTAATTAAATTCAATACTTGCTTTTTAATGTTAAAAAACTTATTTCCATGTGTATCAACTATTGTGTTAATTGTATTTTTTTATGTGGCCAATGAATGACTATAGGCAATCTGCTTTTGCCGCTCGAGCACCAACTGGGCGAGAAGCTAGTGAAAATGCGGCACTGTGTTTCTCCTCTTTTCATCCTCGAACCCTAGATCTCATAACCCAATTTGTACAAATTGCACCATAGGTTCTTGGCTTTTAGAACACGTTGCAAATTGGTTCTTTGTCCACAGAACAGCCAACACAAAAACCTAACAAGACCCGTTGGCCGAGAAGTTGTTAGAGGAAGCTTTTGACTCAATTAAGCACTAGAGTTCACTCTCAATATTATCTTGTAGTAGGATATCCCCAGTCATCATGTCCTTAAAAGGACAACAATCATCAACAAATTTCAGCTATTATGTTGTCTTTTTAGTGACGAATAGAACATACAATATGTGATTAAGATATAGTTGTCGGACAAATGTGATTTGATGTAGAAGAGCCAACATACAATGTTTTCAAGTAAAAAGTTTGAATAGTAACTGAACTTTGCATATTGTTACGTTATGGTCATTGAACTTTGATATGCATCTGAGTGATAACTGAACTCACATGACATCTGCTCCATCCATCACATCACCCCAAACCATTTGAAAAGTTTCCAAGTTGGCCCAATGGCAATAGACATGGCAATGGACGGTGTCAGATTTTCTGCCACGCTAAAGTCCTTTCTTCTGACATGGGATTTTGAGGTGTTGAAATCAAAACACAATTCAATATATTCAACCTCAATTCTCCTCCAAACCGTGTGCAGTGGAAATAAGTACCCTGAATCAATCTGCTCCATATCGAAAGCACTGGAACGAACGAGGAAATCACACAACCCAAACCAATCTTGCGCACGGTGACGGTAATTTTCATTCTTTCCTTTGCTCCATGCTTAAAAATCAGAAATTCTTTCTTGGTACCATGAACCATCACTCTGTTTTCTTGTTACCGTGAGAAATAAGCAAATTTTTATTATTTATTTAATTTTTAGTTTTTATTTATTATTTATTTTTTGTTTTCCTGAAAATCAAGAGTTAGAGAAAGGTTTAAAAGTAGGATTGGGCCTATAAACCCGAAACCATAGATTCGAACCGACCCGACCCGAATCGGGTCGGGCTGGGTCAATTATATTTAAAAATTCTTTTAGGTCGGGTCGGTTCACAGTTTAAACCTTTTCAAACCGACCCAGCCCTATTTTTTTTAATTTCCAAAGTCGTGAAATTCTCTCAACTTCAAAACCTAACCTCCATCTCCACTAACCTCCATTGTCTACAACTCTTTTCGGCAGTGGAAGAACAACGGAGCCTAGAAAATTGTCTTCTTTTACATCATATCGAAAATGTAGGCTTTACTGTCAAGAAAGTTGGATTCCTTTTTATTGTTGTTTTTGGGGTTAGTTAAAAAGTTGAGTTGGGCATGTATTTATTGTGGAATGATTTTTTGGAATTATTGCAATTTTGTTGTGTTTAGCTATTGTGTAGTTCGAATGGTTGCTTCACTAAGGAGGAATACCTTTTCGAGATTTGGTTTATGTGGAAAAATCTGTTTTGTACTTTGAATTTTGTTGTTGCAGTTTCATATTTTGGAATTGATTGTCATATTTGTCAATTTAGTTGTCTACTTAGCTTTTCAATTTCTTGAACTTTTATGGAGTTATTTCTTGAACTTCTTTAGCAACTTCTATTTTAGCCCACAATACCAACATATGTTCATTGGTTTTTGGATATTGGGAAGGATGCAGTCCATTTGTTTTGTATTGCTGTTGTTGGTAAAATTAGCAGTAGGGAAATTAGGGAAAAATGTAGGACCCGGCCTGGCCCGAACCGAACCGAACCGAACCGAACAGAATAGGAACTGGGTTGGTTCGGGGTCGTGAAAGGGTCCAAAACCGAGTATGTCGGGTAGGTTAGGTTTTGGGTCAAACCCGGCCCAGCTCGACCCTACCCGACCTAATGCCTACCCCTACTTAAAAGGTAATGATATGTTTTATGATTTTGTTTGATATTTTTTGCTTAATTTCTTAGAGAGTGAAGTAAATGTTCTAATTTTCATATTTTCATGTTTTGAAATTGATCTGGCGGTTTTGTGTTAATTTTGTTTGAGGATGCTGAGAATGAAATGATTGTCGTAGTAGTGAAATAAAATAGTTAGAATTAGTTTTGAGGAAGTTAGTAGTTTTCTAATAACATTGTCCACATTTTCCCTCTTTAAGTGTGAGGAATAGGGCGTTTGTCATAGCTGTAGAAAGCCTCGGCACTTCTTGTCCGATTGCCCAACAAAGAAATGATGCCGGAAATGTGGGAAAGGCATTGAGAAATGTATGGAGGTAAAGAAAAATACTCTAAACATAGGGCGGTTGATTTTGGCTGTACTAGAGATTGTGGTCATTTTGAGTGGAAACGTGAAGGCGAATCTAGTGGGGAATCGAACATGGTTTGTTTGGATAAAGATCCAAATGAAGATTTGTCGTATTTGTTCAAGACACGTGCTCGAATTTCCAGAGAAGAAGGCATCAACATATCCGTCAACATAACTTTCTATAAGGAAGGTACAGAGGGTAATGGGAAAGGCAAGGAAAGAGTCCCTTTGAATTATTTTCAACTATGTGACCAAGTCGAAGAATTTTGTTGGAGTTGTTGCTTCATTCCTTTTTTTTTTGGTATTCGGCACTGAACTTGTCAGAAATTATGTTTATTGTATGTTGATTCCATTGGACTAGTTCAATTTGTTTGTGATTTTACATTTGGACTTCATGTAGTGGATGACTGATTTAACTTATGCATTTGGAGTTCTAGTAGTTATTCGTACCATTTTTGGAGTTCATGAAGCATATGTAACTTAATGTTTGATATTGAAGTTCATAAGATTATATTTTCATTACAAAATTACATTAAGATCTTATGCTTAAGATGGGAATATGTTAGCGTTTTAATGGCATTCAGTTTTAGTGTTTTAATAGCAATAGAACAACATTGATAGAAAGGCATCATAGTAGAAAACACACATTCATGCACAAAATGGTAGGAATTGCTAATTTCCATAATGTATATTGTGGAGATTCATTCTTACAAAACCATAAAATCATGTTAACATAGACAAAATAATGCTTCTTTCGTTCACAAGCAATGTTTTGTTTTTTCCCTTGACATTTCACTGTGAACAAAAAATTATACAATCCATAGTTTGACAAAGAGGTAAGATAATATAAACCCAAAGTAGCTGTCGTTTCCTTCAACCATTAATCTGCCCGTGTTGTATTGTCTGAAGGCTGCAGGGATGTTGCTGTCGAAGTGGCTGCTGGTCCAGCTCTAGGGATCCCTGCGTGCATTTCTCCCCCGACCATGGTTGTCAGCATGAAATGCATTTGATGATCATCACGCAGGTTTTGGCTCGAAGGTCCCTTCCCTCTTGCGGGGACTATTTTATCCTATCTATTTAAGGGAACACATCAAACCGTAAACCATAAAATAAAACAAACATTAGGCACATAAGATTAAGGAGATATTTATTTAACCAGTCAGTAATGTAGTTGTGTATTAAATGCTTGCCTACAAAGAAAGAACTCAACTTCAAGTAATCATAACTACCTAAATAAACCATCCACTGCAAAATGCCTACCTACAGCTCAAGTAAGAGCTTTCTAAAGTTGGAAACAGCTCAAGTAAGAGCTTTCTAAAGTTTCAAAATGTACACTGTACCTCTGTTTTCCTCAACCACAGACCACAAGTTAATCCTCAGTGTCGAAGAGTATAGCGACATCGTCAATATCAACATTCCTTCTATGAATTTCAGGGTATTTATATATTTCCCTTGTTTGAGCCCCATTATTTTGACAAAGAATGTATTTTTGAATAGTAGATTGATGGGGAATGCGTGGTTAACAAATAAGGAAAAGTTTCGAATTTGCGTGTAATATTATTTTATTGAAAAATGTATGAAAAAGAAGATAGAGAAAAATGTATTTTGAATAAAGGAAATCAAACAAGGGCTTCTTAAGAAAGTTTGATACTAGAGCTTCATGTATGAAATGATTGTGGCAAGGCTTATCCTATTGTCGCCTAGTAATGACGTTTTTGCTATTGTGCCCCCTCTTATTTCCTTGTGGGGTCATTCTAAGTAATATAGATTCAACTTGTAACAATAGTTCCTCGAGTTCGAGCATAATTTTTTATATTAGGTTAAGGAACTATGCCTTCGAAATAGGTGTCGTAGTTTTGACAAAGAAGATTTTTCTTCAAACGAAGTTATATGGCTTCTTGGTGCAAATGAGGCAATTATCTCGCTTATTGTTTTAAACGAGGCAATTTTAGTGAAGTTATTCAAATGGGGACAACGGTTGAATTCTAATTGTATTTCTCTCGATAGCGAGACACGTGTCAATTCCTGGCTCATCGTGAGTGTGCACCAATTGGTAAAGAGGGCTCTGTGCGCTAAATGTTGATGCATGCGACGCTGCTGTGATTGCAGGGTGATTCATCTATGCCATCCATTTGAATGGTGTTTTTGGTGCCTATTCATTATTCGTCTTCGACAACAGAGATCTTGTTTTGAGATAATGTCCCAGATCTTCCGAATTGAATAGCTAGGATTGCTTCAGCGAAATTATGTAATGGGATTATTAAAGTGAATATTTACTTATTGATCACTCTTTGCAAACTTCTACTTGTTCTTCTGGTACTTCTTTTTAAAAGTCTTCTCCAATGCTCAACTTTTTCTCTCTCCCGTGAAATAAGTGTTAGAATTAGAATACGATTCTAATTCTATATTGAAGATGATTGAAAATTCTAATTAAATTTACGACTTAATAAGAATTCTATTGGAATGCTTTTGAAATTCTATTCAAAGTCTACTTGGTAAATTTTAGCTGAAATTCTATTTGGAAGCCCTATTGTGAGTTAGAATTTGTGTTGGACCTAAAGAGATCAAGATAAGAAAGCTTTCGGACATTCTATTTCATTTAAAACTCTACTTTTAGGGCTTCGTTCATTCTTCTCTAGAATTTAGTTGGGTTGATTTTACCTCATTATGGGTTGTTAACCTCATTATGGGTTGGTTTAATCTTAATGGAGGTTTGTTTATCCTCATAATTAGTTAGACAAATTGTAAACACAAAATATTTGTAATCTTTCTCCACATTATAATAAATTATCGCTTCCTCAGCCAATTATATTTTTCTTGTGAGTTTGTGAAATTTATTTCATATTATGTCTATAATCTCGTATCGTCTTCAAGAAATTGATATTTGAGTTATCCGATATCTTCTGTGTCTCTTAACAAACTGGTACGAGAGCATTTCAATTTACAATAATAAGTTTCTTTCCCCAGCCTTTCATTTTGGGTACTTCCCTTGCCTCTGCCCTTACACTTTTTCTTTGATTTTCATTTCCTAGTTCATTGCACTGTTTATGTGCAAAAGTATAATCTTTGCTCTAAAAATTTACTCAAAACTCCATTACAATCGCTTAGGAAATACTTAACCATTACAACAGTTGGGCTCGGCTCCTCAAAAAATCGAACATAGCTCCGACCAGAGCTTGTTCTGAAGCATATCCGAGCTGGCCTGCCAAGCCGGCGAGCAGCCTGTGGCCCATTGTTAATTAATATTTATTTTTTAAATCTTGCCCATCTAAAATTAATGGATTCTGAAGTTGCATTCAACAAGATAAGTTCATTCAAAAGAATAATGATATTCACTTATTTGTGACCCACTGCCACCTAAATTGGTTATAATTACAATTAATGATGAATATTATTACTCCATTTAAAATTCAAATTATGAAATAACACATACATGAAAGAAGATTCATTACGTATTTCCTATTCTCCAGATTTCACGAACATGATTTTGGGCATCTGACCTACCAAATTATATGAATTCAACAAGTGATTATTGTTATTAGATATCTCCTATTCTCCAGATTTCACGAATATGATTTTGGGACCTTTCAGATTATATGAATTCAACATGTGATTATAGTTATTAGATATCTCCTATTCTCCAGATTTCACGAACGTGATTTTGTTCCATATATTTTGCAGTCACCAAGTATTATATATATAAGACTTATTCCATCACATTTTATGCAAGGAAAAAGAGGAACATTTCTCTAGAACCCAAAAAATGGCTTCCAAATCCTTTATTTTGGTTTCTCTTGCATTAGTACTCCTATGTGGTTGCCTAGCGGATTTGGTTGATAACATTTGCTCCATGAATAGTAATCCTTCTCTATGTAATCAGGTTTTGAGGTCTGATCCTCGTTCCCAAAGGGCAAAAACTCCTCGTGATTTAGGTCCAATAGCACTTGATATGGCCCTTGAGGGGACCAAAGCAACCCTAAAAGCGGTTCAATCAGTTGGCAAGGGTCCAATAGCTGATACATGCATAGAAGTTATTAAAGATGCCATGTATAATCTAAAGGAGTGCCGGCCTCTGCTTAATGCTACAGACAGATCTAAAATAAGCGATTTACAAGCTCATACCTCGGCTGTTTTAGATGATGTTTCCACCTGTGATGATAGTTATGATGAAGGTGGAGTTAATGAACCGCCGCAGATCAGTCAAGCCAGTAAAAGAGCACAAGTAATTATAGATATTCTTATAAACATTGCAAGTCGTTTGTAGGCCGAATGAACATGCATAAATGATATTTATTTTTGAGAAGCTTTGAATTCTGTTTTGAGCATGTCTGGCTGATATTATGGATCAAATAAAGAAGACAATATCGGTATTAAACCTTTCAGATTATCAGTGTGTTCTCTCGTAATTATATTCAGTACAACAAAAATAGTCATTTGCAACATTAAAAAGGCAACATTTATTGATAAATGTTGCTAAAAGGGTTTTTTAACAACATTTTAATAAGTGAATGTTGCCATTGGTTAATAAAAATGAGCTTTGGCAATGTTTTTTAGAAGAATGTTGCGATAGACCCCCTTTTTGCAATGTTTTTGGAGTGTTGCGGAATGTCTCACCTTTCGCAACGTTTGTCAAACGTTGCAAAAACCTTTACTTTTTGCAACATTTGACAAACATTGCGAAATGTCTACTTTTGCAACGTTTTTTGAACGTTGCAAAAAATCTACTTTCCGCAACGTTTGACAAACATTGCAAAAAGTAAAGTCTTTCGCAACATTTGACAAATGTTGCAAAAGACCTACTTTTGCAACGTTTTTTGAGCGGAACGTTGCCAAAGGTGTCACTAAGTGTATATCTATAAATTGCCACATAGTCACTTAGTATTCTTTCTTCCTTCTCGTAGGCTCTTCTCTTCTCTTCTCTTCTCTTATCCTCGGCTCCGATTGAGTTTAAAAGACATTGGAGGACGCTTGGGCGGTGATCAGTGCCTACTTTTAGGAGAATGATTTGGTGCGTCAGCTTCTCGAC
>CAIGRH010093740.1:0-13023 GCA_903798295.1 Fraxinus nigra
TTCAGGATATAAGAAATACAAAACAAATCCAAAACTTACTTTAAAATAAAAAGACATGTTTTGCAATAAAGAAACTCATTTCATTAAGGAAAATAGTTTTTTCTATAAAAACCTTGAAAGAGCCAATTGAGCTCTAGTTTGAAAAATCTCCTTGATAATTAGTGAATAATTTTTCCAATAATAAACTACATTCGTATATTAAATTTATTTTTCATTCGTTGTTCACGATCAAGAAACACTGGATTCTCTTTTGAATTTGTCCTAAAAGGGCAATCTATGAATCTTTATTAGGATCCACGTATGACAGACAATAAATCAATTATTTAACTCAACTTGACAAATTGAGTAAAGTGTAAAATGGAAAATATACATTTTGTTATATTAAAATAATTAAAATAAGTAAAATGTAAAATGATAAATATACATTTTTGCCCAATATCTATTAAAAAAATGCTATTCGAAAATGGGATTTTGATATGGCTTCATTAGCTACATCTACTGCACCCTTAATTCTTCATTCTTCTTCAAAAAATAAGGACAATTTGGGATTTTCCTTTAATCATATCAAGGTCCCTATACAATCCTTGACCACGAGAACAGCTATGGCCACTGATTCATCATCATAGAAGCTAAAGTTCACATAGTATACACCGAGAGGTTCGAAGGACAAGAGCCTCAAGCCTATCATATTAAGACCCTTTTATCTGTTCTTAGCATGTTTGATTTCACCCCTTTTGTTTTGTATTAATTTTTATTTTCCTTTTTACTTAAATTTATACCTTCAAAGATTATCTTGTCATGAACTAGGTTTATCCTATCACAAACGGGGTTTGGATTTATAGAACGATCGCATCGCGCATCGTGTTTTACTTTGTAGAATGTTATGCCACGAACTGGGTTTAAATTAATAGAATGATCATATAACCAACTTGACCATTAGCATTTAATGCTTTGCTACCAGGTTCAAGAATTTGGAGAAGATGAAGTTCATTTATTTTTATTTTGATTTAACTATTTTAATTGTTTTAGTATAGAAAATGTAAATTAACTATTTTACTCTTTGTTTGTCAGTGGAGTCAAAGTACTAATTTTTGTATTGACTAACAGATTAATGGACGGAATCTATTGTTATCCTATGGCTGCAGTCGAAGTGAAATGTATAGGAGTGTGGCCGTGTGGGTGCAAAAATAAAAGGTTTGAAACCTGCTGCAATTTTTCCATAATTTATTGAAAAGGAAAAAGGGTACTCCAATGTTTTAGACTTGATAAGCTTAGTAAATACTTCACTGTGAATAATATTGACGTTTTAAATAGCTTTCAGCCCGAAGGCTTTTAACGAGTATATCATGAATGTATACTTCCATTTTCTTGCTTAGTTGATCCGCGAACATTTTATTCACTAATCTTTGATAAACGTCACCAGCGCTTTTAATTCGAATGGCATTATCTTATAACAGTATAGTCTCCGATATGTAATGAATGCAATATATTTCTCACGAGTTTGCTGATTTCCACTTCAACGATTACATTTTCCTTGAGTTTGTAACACTATTTCTCTTAAATCACCAAGATATTTTCCTCGCATGAGTCCATGATTATATAATTTATATTTTACTGAAGTTTTACCTTTATTTGTGGAAAACCTAAGACACAATTGATAAAGAATAATTTTTATGTTTGCTTGCCCCATTGTAGGTTGTTTGAGGATTTCATCACAAATGGATCATTTGTAAAAAATGTAGAAATTCATATGTTCTCGGTATGCTTGGGGCTCCTCTCTTAACTTCACTAACAAAGTGGCCCATCCGCGAGAGATTTGGCCGCCTTTGGTGAAATTGTAAGGCTTTGACACACGAATTCAAGGATTGTATGTTTGCATTCAATCGAAAGATTTTTCGTATAGAACGTTAATTGGACTTTCGCTGTCCAAGAGCATTTGGTTAAAAGTTTCTTAGGCTATCACGACGCTTGTATGACTACTGCCTCGTCCTCGAACATGTGATTTCATTTTCATATTTGGCAGCTTTAATTGAAGAGACTATAGATTTCTAATTACATAGTTTCTCACGAGTCCTAAGGTTGTGTTTATGCCGACAAACTTATATTTCCTCCGTGGTGTCGATCTCTTCGTTTTGGTTCAAGATTGTGCTTAAGCGGTCTTACTACTTTTTGCACAGCCACTGCCATCAGGATCTTTTCTGGGAAAATTTTTCGTCACTCTTAATGCCTTTACTTTAGTAAGATTTGACTCCATTTTACTCATTTCTTCAAAAACTTTGACAAGTCTCTAATTCTACAAAGCGCACCAATTTGTTGACCTTCAAATTATGATCAACAAAATTATGTCACCTAGCTAGAATTTTCTCTTCCTATAGTAAGGAACAACAAGGAAAATGGCTATATGAGAAGCAAATATTCAAGTGACAGTTTCCCAATTACTAACTCATAACTTATTATGTTATTGGTTCAAGTTTTTTTTCACCAACTTACGTGTTCTTTGTTTATTGGTTCCTCAATCATGCTTTGAGCCTCTATACCCGCGTTCTTTGTCAATGATTTTTGCTGAAATGGAAACATTATGGAAATAATTTGCTTCTTTTGGCTGCGAGCCTTTCCCTTCTGTACCATTTCTTTGCCAGATTCTCATGCGTTCGCTTCCTATTATTTGGTGTCTTAATAGAGTTCAAAAAATGCGTCAAAATGCGAAACTGGCCCCGAGTAGGAAAACCTTGTTGCTCGAACGACAGGCTAGCAATAAACGAGCGATAGCTCTGCCACTTGAGCGCTAGGTAGGCGTTAGGCTAGAGCCAATTCTAAGGAGAAAATTCGAAGGTTCTACTCGAGCGACGGGCTAACGAGAATGCGACGACTTTTCCTTAAAATTCATAATCTCTATTTCTTCAAAACCATTTCAACCAAAACTCCAATACCCACTATAATTTAAGTCGAACTACAACACTACCTATAATGTACAAAAGCACATCGTCAATGATGTGAATAATCGATTCTTTCATTTTTTTCTCAAACTTATTTTCAATTTTGTATTCTCTAAATAAAAACATTTTGTAAGTGAGGCCATATTTTTTTTCATACCTTTTAATTATAAATTCTCTAAAAAAAATTATTTTTCACTTCAAATATTATCTCCCAAATAAACACTACCTACCACCGAATTTGCTATAGTGTATCTCGTGAGTTTCTTTAACAATCTAAAGTTCGTTACTCTCACTTGAAGAGGCTTTCCAATTATGAAAATAAAGGGTTACAATTGTTTACCCTTCTAATTTAAGTAATTCTAGAACATATTGATTTGAAAAAAAAAAGAAAAGAAGAGAAAACCGTTTAAAAGAGAGAGCAAAAGGGACAAAAAGAGAAACAACGAAATTAGTTAAATTTTAATAAAATATCATGTCATCAATCTTTAAATGATTATGAATTATTCTTGTTGTACGTAAGATTCAATAAAAAATTACGTAAAAAATTACTAGCTTGATCCAATGATTATTTACTGAAGAATATTTGTTATACATCACATTTGACATATTCTTTTACAAATTGATGATGTGGAAATAAATTGAATTAAAAGTGTAGAAATTTCTTCACCACAAACAATTGTGTTTATATAATCTGGATTAATGAGAAAAAGAAAGTGAATTTTATTTTTTTTAATTTGATTGGTGAGGTTTTGATTGAATCACACGACCATTCTGTACAAGTAAAGTAACGATTACTCATTATTGATAGAAGAACTTTTGACAAATCCTCTTTTCAGTTTTTTTCATTTTTGGTCAATAATTCAGCGCTTGTAAAATTTATTGCCATTACAATTGATTTTGATGCACCAGATTTCACCTGAGGAGATGAGAGAACCAAAATTAACCTTCTCCCCCCTTTACCTTATTTCTACAGCCTCGACAACATCACATTCAGATACCACGATCATTTAAGTTCTTCAAACCCTTGCAATGGACGAGGGTTTACAGTTAGTGGAACATATGGAATTTGGGTTGTGGATTTCTCAAATTCAATGGTGATTTAAGGCCTTATTCCAAACAGGTAATTCGTTGTCTGCCTGTTTATATTATTTTCTCAATTTTTATCCATCATGATAATTGATTTTTTTATTTTTATAGCATTTGTTTTCTTTTAACTTGAAAATGAAGAACTGAGGATCTGGGCTTTCGATCATCATTCAAATTTCAATTTTAAGTTCACTGTTGAGTTGGGTGTTGGATAGCACTCAAATCTTAACTTACCGGAACTCAATTAGGATAGTGCCAACCTGATTCCTTAGTCCAATTGGTTCAATTTCCTAATGGGCAAATTAGGCCAAATAGCCAAAAAATAATAAAAAAAAAATAAAAATAAACTAATTAAATCATTTAACCACGTATTTAATGCGTTCTAAAACTACCGAAACCCCCAAAACTCAAATTAGTCCCGATTCCAAAAAACTCAGCCCTCTCACCCAACATCATGCTCTGCCTGATGAAAATGAAGTCTATGAAGGAGTCTTAGGTAAAGATAGCATTACTCGATCAGATGGTTTCTGTATTTCTATCAAATATGTTGGAATATGATAAGGGCAGACTTGGTGGAAGCAAAAAATGATTCCTTTAAGGGTAGGATCCTTCACAAAGATTAGTTTACGGTTTCAAAAGATGAAGCAACAAAACACTGGAATGATTATAGATTAGTTTATGCAAAGTTTTGAACAAGATTTTGCCAAGATCCTTGCTATCAGATTCAATAAGATTCTGCTGCTTATTATTTCCTCTAACAAAGTGGTTTTATATCAATATTAGATTGCTCATTTTCAGGTTGATACATTGCAATTAAGGTCACTGTAAATTTCACTTTGGGTGAGAACTCAACAATATTCAATGGCACCTTTAAATTAGCGGCGATAATGCAATTTTTGGGAATGATTTTTCATGAATACTATTGGGTGCAGAGCTTTGGAATGAGTGAAGGGATTATGTGTGCAAAGCTTCGGAATGATCCTAATTTGACTGCACATCCAGGTGGAGCGGCAGCAACAGTCGCAGTGGCTGTGAGGATCAATGAAAAGGGTAATGCTCATTTAGGTATTGCGAGCTTTGGAGGTTGGTGAAGATTTGGTGGAATATGAAGTATGTTTATATTCTTGTATTTTAAGTTTAGTTAGAAGTACTATATGCAAATAAACCAGAATAACAATAATTTAATTACAGAAGAGAAGTGCAATCTTATCTTCTTGAGTTGTAGGGGAACTATAATAAGGCATGGATTTATGCTAATCCAAAATCAAGCCTATTGAGCAGACTACTCAGAGCAAATGAATTTTAGTGTTAAGGGGGCTTTCTGTATGTACCACTATGAACTCTGTCACTGCCTTTTAACTTTGATTGCTTTGAAGCTAAAACTAAAAGCTTTTGGTTCAAACATAGTGCAAATACCCCTGTAACAACCTCTTTTGGATGTGTATAACATCATGTTTTGTCATCTCTATATTCATTCATTTTACTACTGGTAGAAAGGAAAAAGTTGTCGTTTTAGTTGTGGTTGGACAATAGGTGCGATGAGGCCTCTAGTTCAAGTCCAGTTGAATTCTTGTCATTATGTGTTTAATTCTATAGAACTTTACAAATGATTTATTGGTAGAATAGAATGCCGCTGAATGCCAACGTCATGTTTTGGTGCTTGTATATCCTTTTATGAAGTCTCGGTTGACACCAAAGGTTGGTGTTTGATGTAATGTTTTGAGTGACTTTTTGCCCTATGGATTGGCCTTGGTGGTGGTAGAGTGGCAGTGGCGGTGGCGGTGGCGGTGGCGGTGGAGGGGTGGTTGAAATTGCATAAAATAATATATTTTAAGGTTTTAATTGATGTTTTGTCACTTTTTTTATAGGTTTGTAACTTTTTGAAGTTTTGTAACTTTTTTGCATTTATGCAACTTTTTTAAGTGCTTGTCATTTTTTTTAGTTTTTGTCACTTTTTTGAACAGCGTCACTTTTTTTTTAAAAAAATTTCTATCACTTTTTAAAAATTTTTGTTACTTTTTTTTAGTGATAAACATCGCTGTTTAATAATTAATAAAAAAAGTGACCCTTTATACAATATTTTTTACTGTCAATTTTTATTTATTTATTTATTAATATTATTATTATTTTGATTAATAGGTTGGTTGAGTTGGTAGATGACAATGGCGGTGAATTGACTTAAAGACGTTTGACGTTTTGATTGGTGTTTTGTCGATGAAATGACTTAAAGATGCTTGGCAGTGAACGAAGAAAGAGGAAGGACAGTGGTTGTGTCACTTTTTTCCCCCTTTTTCCAGCCTCGGTTTCTAATTTCCGTTACGTACGCAACTAGAAATTCGGTGACTAAAGTTCTTATAAACCTATGAGTCAAGCCTTAACTTAGTGATGGGGAATAAATGGGGATGGTTAACGTAATTTTTAATTTCATGCTAATTAGTATGCCATTTTTTTTAGTATTTAAGACTATTCTTTTATTACTTTTCTAAAAGAAGTGAAATAATTTTCTTTCTTGGGATTTCGTTACCTGCAGTTGGATATGTCTTTTGTACATTAATGAATGGGAACCTCCTCCACTCTCTCTCTCTCGTGGTAGCTGATTTAAAATACATCAATTACAAAGCTGCAAATAATAAAATATATTTGACTCCTATGTATGGGATTCCTACAAAATTCATCAACAGAAATTAATCAACATCTTTGTATACATGCGTGCACATGTTTGGGCACAAAATGAAAGTTTGTATACATTCAGCCAATAGCCATGCTGCAAGCCACTAGCGATTCTTAGCCATTGGACTTCGAGTAGCATTGAGCTCTTTATGCAATAAGGACAAAATGAAAGACCATGGGGAGCCAAAGCTGCCCAAACAGAATTCACAACAGATCACTACGAAAATACTCATGGAGCATGTAACTGGTATTACATTACCATCTTGGCCTGTTGATGAGTTACTACAGTTTTCATATTATGAGTCCTCCAATCAGGTAAGAAAATTACTACCTATTTCTACATTGGACATGTTTGAAAGGGATGATTGGGATAACACTAGACAGTACGAAGAAGACGAAACTGAAATCTTTTTAATTACATCATATGCAATTGATTGCATTTTAAAAACCATGGCATCTTGGATTATGATATTTTATCACATTTTTTTCTTCCGTCCGTTCTTGTTTCGAAGCAGGAATATGATCGAAAAGCTTATTACCCTTGAAACTGAGTGATCAAATGTGATTATAAACCAAAAAAGATTAATATTAACTAGAAATCTGTGGCATGAGGCGAAATTTCATACTATAAGAGCGTAAATAACAGTGGCAAAAGTTTATAATTTAGATTTTGAGGTTTGTTTGCCTGATGAGATGCTGGAATTTATGATTTAGGTCTATCGAGCTCGCATTTATACCAAGAGGAATCTCATTGCAAATCTTGTGATGTGGACTATTGGATATCTGAAAGGGTTTCACCATCTTTGAATTGTGTTCACACACCGTAAAACATCGTTATCTACATTTTCTTGAAGCTTTCGTTTTGATCACTCATTCATGAATACAAAAGCTTTGCAATCCTTTTAATTTTTAGCTTCTTCCATTCAAATATAGTATGTACTTATTTTTGGGCAAATTGCTCAACTATTAATCAATTTTTTCAACATTCGCAGCAGGACCAACTTGAGTTTGATGCGGTTTTCAGTCATTGTTCTATTTGGCGAGCAACTATCGGCATAGGCTTTAGCAGCCGACGAAGTATCAGCTATTAGTGTCTCAGCAGAGTAACTTGGCTTCTTATAGGCCAGCCAAATTCTACATGCCTCACAAGAAACCTAGAATTGAAATTCTAGACGATAAGGAGGGGTGTTTCACGGTTCCTGATCTTGGATTAATCTATCGTCACCAACTCAATATAATGAATATGTTGCAGCATAAATCAGATCATACACCTTTTCTTCGAAGATATGCTTATCTATTAGTTACGGTCTTGTTTGCTTTTTACTTCTCCCATGTTTGTGGTTGCAAGAATTATTGATTTGGTATTGGAATTAATTTGGCTGAATGAGTGCAGATCTTACTTGTGTATCATGCACAAAAATGTATGTTGGCATTTGTGATTTCAGTGTTTCATCATTCATTAATATTTTCCAATTACAACTCAACATAACTTAAGGTTATGAGTTCTAACGTTGGCATTTTGATCTTCAGTGGTTGCAAATGCTATTGTTCATCTAGCATTTGGTTACACAACACTTACTGTTGACTTAGCTTTTCTCATCGAGGGTCAAACTGAATCAGAGCTTTCAGAAAGAATCTTAGGAGTCGTTAGATATTCTGAGCTTAATACTGCTTCAGCAAGGCAAGTTGAACTGCATTCTGAGAAGAGAATGGATGTCAGGGCCTCTCCCAAAAGCCAGGTGGTCAAGAAAGTGAGACCAACTCCCATGCGGCACATGTCAATGGTGATGCTAATCACAAAAGTAATTCAGATGCTGACAAGTTATAGGTATTACTTTTTGGAGATTTGGAGATACAATTAAATTCCTAATGAAAAAGTAGCATTATATTATTAGCTAGCATACTCCTAGAGTGTATTAAGTTACTACTGGACTTTAGAAATTTGCCTCCAGTTGAAGAAATTACTGCATTTCTGTTTTTAAGTACGACATCATTGCAAGTAGCCTGGAAATGTAGCTGATAATGACCCACACCAACAAATAAACCTTATTTTAAATAAATTTGGGATCATATACCTAAAACGTAAGATACCATTGAATCAAATCCTTAGCAAACCCAATCAGCCGAGTTGACTCTCTCTCTCTCTCTCTCTCTCTCTCGGAACCACAATACTCTTGTAGCAAGGAGCTTAATTAGATCTACTGTCTACACAAGATATTTCTCAACCACTGTAGTCGACCTTCTCTCAATTTATACAGAGTCAGTGTTACGTTAGTATGTATTCATTTCATACGTTGTCCATTCTAGTATACACATCCACACCTTCTAGTGTGTAAATTATCAATAACTGCAATTTGAGCAACTTTTAATAGTCTTTCCAATACTTTGTGTGAAATTGGTGCATGCTTTCGTATGCATACGAGCCGACTTTGAGTTTCAATTGTTAGAAGATTATCTTTCTTAGTTTGTCACATTAATCTCATATGATATAAATTAAAATTCAATATGTTTCTTGGATGATCTAAATTTGGATATGCATGTTCAAATCAACTTTACTTATTACCTGAATTTTATTTTTTATTTTTTTCGATTTGGCATTTTCTTTTGGAAAGATAACATGTAGTGTATTGAAGATCTCTATTACCTCAATTGTACAAATTATATCTGAACTAATTATGCTTTTTTTTTCCTTACGCCTCCTTCCAAGCAATTTGAGATTCTTTTCTCGTGCTATCCTTTATAACTTTTGAATCGTTTGACTATTATCCTGATATTTGTTTCTCAATGCCTTGGCTTCAAAAATTTACCAACCTTTAAAAACATCAGCTTCAATCATTCAAACTTAGCAATCACGCTTATATTGTGTTTTAACTTCCGTGTAAGTTCTTTTTCTTTAGTCAACTAATATCATCCTTTACCGTTGTAAAATTGTTGTGCATAAACACTATACAAATCCAGAAAGGGGATATGTCAATTACCTTTTAAATTCCTGTTATGAAATTTGACTCAGGCGGTCAGGCCCCAACCATCAAAAGAAGATATGGAACCCTACATTCAGTGCTTGTGATTCTCTGAAAAGTGATTTCATTTTGGACAATATGTGGTTAAAATGTTATGGAAAACCTGAATATTATTTTATTTTATTTCTTTGGAGATGTGTGTTTTAAAATGAGTGTGGGACAAAGTGATTTTCAACAAATCACTTTCAAACAGGGACTTAGAAAGGGTCTCTAAAACGATTTTTTGACATATATTCACATTTGGTTGATTGGGAGTTAAATTCACTTGCAGGTCATGGTCGTCATATGATATTGCATTAATATATTATGCAGTTCTTCAAAGTGCACATTGAACCTTCAGCTTCCATTTTCCCAATTGCAAGTTGTACTTGCTTCATATATATTTATTGTGTGGAATAAGTCGGGGTTATTTAGCTCGTTCGAGGGTAGCAATATATCTGTTGATTTTAGCACAAGTCTTTTGTCTTCACCGTTATTCATCAGTTTCAAAATTCTTTCATTTGCAGATGCCAAATTGTAGTTCTTCTATAACTCTATTGATGTTTATATTTATGAATGACATTGCAATTGCATCCTATAATGCAATTTTAGATTCTACAAGGCTATAAAATATTACTCACCAAATTTTAGGTTCTTTTTCTTTCTAGTACTGTTCAATCTTCTCTATCAAAACGTCATAAGTATGTGAAGAAGCCACAGTTAACAAAAATCTGTAGAACCCACTTCAAGATTTCCATAAATCATCAAAGTCAGATTTGATATTATCTACTTCTTTGTAGATATATTATCTATTCGTTAGATGTCTTAGGATTTATATTTCTCTTTTTACTTTCTTCTCTCGTGTTTTTTGGGGCAAAAATTGTTGATTTGAATTGTTTGGTATATCTATTCTTACAAGAATGTACATTGGCATTTACAAATTCAGTATTTCAATATTTTATTATTATTTCAATATTTTTTCACAAGTAATACCTTTTATTGATTGATGGTTGCATTACTATGGACTAGGCGACATTTTTCACAAATTTTATGAACAAAAGCTCTTATTTTCATATTTGTCATTCCTTATCTTAATTATGAATCTACTTCTGGGAAGAAAATAAGTTTTTGAAGTTAAGAGTAATTACGAATGAGCAATCCCTTGACCTAAGAAATAATTCAAGCAGAAAAGTATTGTAATAAATACAAAGAAATAATTAAAAGCAAAATAGTCTCAACATATAGAGTATTAAGAACCGACAAACAATTCATAGACTCCCCGCACTTTGAATTTCAAACATAATACTTTGCACTCATTCTTGAACTACTGTTGAAAGAGAGCTACGTAGCTCTCTCGAGAATCTATGCTGATGAAGTTTACTTTTGCTCAAACTCCATCCAAAATTCAAAACGCATCTTTCACCTCGAACGTTTGACTAATCTATGTCCACGTTCCACTAACAACAACAAAAGGAAAAATAAATTAATATTGCATATAGATATCCGAGTAAAATCTAGAAAATAACTTTAGCCCTTATATTTCTACCATTCTTCATTTTTTTTTTCTAGAACTCATTTTCAAACACACATTCTCACCGTAAAATATTTTACACGTAAATAAAAAAAAAAAATCCTTTTTTTTTAACTACAAATTATCTAAAATCATTCCAAAATTCATTTTTTTTTCCAAAAAAAAAATAAAATTCTTTTTAATGGGCATTAAATAAGGGCTTAATGTACTTTAAAATAGATACTGGGTTAAGAATAAATATAATTGACTGGCAAATAGAGCACCATGTCAAATTTAAACTGTATTAATAAATTCAAATAGTGAAAATATAAACTATTAACAAATCCTTAAGTTCTTTAATCTGATTTTCAATTTACCAAATGAAAATAATTATAATAACAAGTNCACCGTAAAATATTTTACACGTAAATAAAAAAAAAAAATCCTTTTTTTTTAACTACAAATTATCTAAAATCATTCCAAAATTCATTTTTTTTTCCAAAAAAAAAATAAAATTCTTTTTAATGGGCATTAAATAAGGGCTTAATGTACTTTAAAATAGATACTGGGTTAAGAATAAATATAATTGACTGGCAAATAGAGCACCATGTCAAATTTAAACTGTATTAATAAATTCAAATAGTGAAAATATAAACTATTAACAAATCCTTAAGTTCTTTAATCTGATTTTCAATTTACCAAATGAAAATAATTATAATAACAAGTACTTAATTACAAATAGAAATGGCTATCAATATATTGACGATTTACCAATTAATAACCACTGCTTAGGCATATTTAATTTATATTTACAACATACAGTAAATCATTATAACGTATATTAAAAACAAATAATGAAAAGCTAAGTAGTTTTGCTCAAACACTTACCAACTATATCAGCATATCCCACATGGCCCCACTCCATCTATGAAAGGAATATGTGAAATCTTTGACCACTCAGAATCAAAGCCTCTTTCTTCCCTGCACCTCTCCTCCAATAATGGACAGTAATCAACAATTAAACTTTTTAGCCTGGTTAGGCATTGCATAGCTTCCTTAGAGGGCATATGCTTAAGCTTTTTTTAAGTCAGACAGACTTAATTCTTTCAGAGACGACAGATCCCCAAACCACTCTGGCAATGCTTCAATTCCAAAACCTTCTAATCCTAAGTATTTGAGCGAAGTGAGATGCTGAATCTGATATGGCAATGAGTCCCAATGTTCCCAACCATATAAAGTCAAACTCCAGAGAGATTTGGATTGTTGGATGCCGTCGAGAGCAGCTTGGAATGAGTTGAAATCAATTGATTCTGAGAATCCACCAATGTCCAATTTTGTTAAGTTGCTAAGACTGCCAATCCCCTTGGGCAAACTCCTCAATTCAGGACAACTATTTATCTTTAAGCATGAGATAAAAGGCAATTCCCCCAAATCTATTGGAAAAGAAATGAGTTCGTCGCATCCAGTCACGCTTAGATGCTCCAGACAACTGATGGACTCAATCATTTCAGTTGATAGGTAGCTTAGCTCAGAGCAATTCTCAATTACCAACTCTTGAAGAGAAGGGGGACCTTTTTGTCCACTTTGATGTGAAATTGATTGCAGACTTTGACATTCAATTATATTCAAATACAAAAGAGACAGGAAGTTGTGTAGATCATCGGGTAATTCTCTCAATTTGTCACAATCTTCAATATTCAACTCTCGAAGATATTCCTGGCATCCTTTCAAGTGGGGAAGACAAGTGAGCGTTGATATATTCCTGATCGAGAGCTCTTCCAAAGAAGTTAGGTTACTACTACTCAAAATCTTTGTCAATGGA
>CAIGRH010093769.1:0-10635 GCA_903798295.1 Fraxinus nigra
AAAAACTTAGCCTAACATTCTTATAATTAAATCACACAAGAATAATTGGAAAAACATACCCAAAAATAAGAAAGATGGAAGAAGTATGAAAAATCCACGTTCTTAACTCAAATCTTTAAACCGGGCTATGAATCTTCAAAATTCTTATATGATTTGCCTTGAATTAATGTATAGACTTGTTCTTCGCCTCCAAAATATTTAGAATATGATGAAATTTAGGTTCAATAGAGGTCCCCCACGTTCTGGCCGAGTTTGGTATTTAAAAGATGCTTAAAAGACTGCATTGAATTGTTACCAAAACAAAAACAAGGAAAATCAGATTTTTTCCCTTTTATCCTTGAGACGCACGCCTAGTGCTACGAGCACCTCTCCCGCCCTCGCCTAATTTTTGGCAGCTGAACAACTCTTAATATTTTTATCATAACTTTCTCTTCTAATATCTGATTGAGGTGATTCAAAGTGCATTGGAAAGCTAACTCGGAGGGTTACAAATCTTCTAAAAATATAATATTTCTAATTCGAACATTTCCTATGCCAAAAATGGGTCCCAAATTGGGAATGGAAATCGGAAGGATAACTTTTTCAGTTGGAAGTTGATATGTGATAGTACTTGGATTTTATTTCATCCCTCTGGCTTCTTTCCTCATCCAATTGATGTCTAACACTCTCAAATCCTCATCGTGAGGTTTCAACGTAAATCTTGAGTATTCGCATTTCAGTCCCTGAACTTTGTATTCGATACAATTGAGCCCGTTTTCCACCGTCTTCGCATTCTTTTCTCCAATTTTTCATCAAACATTGAGTTTTACCTACAAAATGAAATATAACACAAGTTAGATAGTATTTTATCCAAAGAATGGTAAAATATCATCGTTGAGGACCTCAAATAAGTGTAGAAACTACACTTATCAGTTACAAATTGCAGAATAAAGAAAGAATGGTTGCAAGTAGATATTTAGATACTTTAGACGAAACAGACCTTGCGGAGAACATTGTAATTGATGGAGATCTTTTGACTATTTATAACATTGAGTCTAAACCGAAAAATGATTGGATTCTTGATTTAACATGTGTGTTTCATATGTGTTCTAATAAGGACTTGTTTACTAAATATAAAACTATTTCCAAATGTGTCGTAGTAATAGGAAACAACATATCTTGTCGTATTGCTAGAATTTGTATAGTTAGATTGAAGCTCTTAATGGGGGCAATTAGAACACTTGGCCATGTTCGACATGTTTTAGATTTGAAGAAGAATCTGATCTCGTTGTTTATCCTTAATTCAAAGGGTTATGAGTTATTTGGTGGAGCTGGAGTTTTGAAGGTTTGTAAGGGTACCCTGGTTGTATTGGAAGGACGGAAAATGTCTCATTTATACATCTTGTAGGGTCATGTAGAATCTAGAAGATTCAATCAGATAGGTTCAGTACCGTGATGGACATTCAGTTTGGTACAATACCTTTAGAAGCTCCTAAAGGGTTGGATTTGAAGAATACTGCTCAGCGGAGTTCAAGAGATATGGATAATGCCGCTTCGTTACCATCACCAATGGTGCCATTGTATTCAATTGTTAGGGACATACCTAGTGGAAAAAAGGTACGTGGATGCTGATTTGGTTGAACATTTTAAGTGGAGTAGAAGATGCACAATCTAGCAATGAGCTTTTTGTAAAAACATTTGGTATTGATTCTATTTTAGGGTGTGTTACAGCCCATTTTGTTTAATTTCAAAATCATTATGATTTTAGGGAATATAAGGTAATTCTGCAGAGTAGTGTTTAGATTCATTGGAAGAGGTGTAGTATTTTGTGTTTTGTTGGAGAAATTAATATTTTGATTATTATTGAAGAAGCAGTTCATTACTTGAATGAAATTCGAGTCAAGGTAGAGATTGTTGGAATTTGGGTGTGACTCGAATTTTTCTGTTGAAGTGTTGGAAATAATTTAAAAATTCTAATTGAAGTGCACGTCAAGAAGAATTCAATTTAGAATGCTATTAGAGTCATATGTCAAGTTGAAGTTCTATTTTGGAAGCCCATTGGAAGTTGGAAATTGGTATTAGACTTGAAGAGGTTGAAATTACGGACTGGGAATAAAAGTCGCCGCATTTTCGCTAGCCTACCGCTCGACCAACACCTGTAGGTTTTCTTTCAATACTTGGTCGCTCGTTTGTAGCCCACCTGGCGCTCAAGCGACGAACCTATCACTAGCCTGTCACTCGAGTGACAGTGTTATTCGGCCCTAGCTCGTTTTCGCGTTTTAACACGTTTTTGGCATTCTACTTCAACTACAACTCGTCTGTTATAGTTTGGATGCCTCCCTACATAATTGCCTATATATACGTGGCTCTTCTCTACAATTGAAGTAGTGAGAAAATAGATTACTATAATTATATGATCTATTGCAATCTTATCTTTTCTCCATTATTCTTGAGTCAATAAAATCTCTTAATTTCTTTGTCATATTCTTGTCTTTATTATTCTTTTGTTTTATCATATACTTCATTATTATTTGTCATATATTATTATTCTTTGCTTGATCATATACTTTATTATTATTTACCATATAACTTCAACATCTTAATCTGACGGTTTGTTTCACAACAAGTGGTATGAGATCAATTATGGAATCGGCTTTGTTTACAACAAAAACGATTGGTATGCCAACCTTTAGATTGAAGCCCTGAGAAGAAGGGAGAAAACACACTATTCATCCTCTCATGCACATCCTACAAGAATTCAAGTACCTCTTGTCAAATGATTGGTGTACACAATAAATTACTCTTTGGCATACCTTAAAAGGAAAAAGTTACCTATATAAAAAGATAATGCAAACAATTGGAGAGTATAATCCACGTCTGGCACATGGTTTGGCAACAAGAGAAGGCATCCCATTGCAATCCCCTTTTTGCTAGACAGAGAGGTCAGTCACACAAAAATCGTGAATATGCAGCATACAGAAACATGGAATATTATATAAACCTATGATTTAAATTCCAGAAACATGTCTGAGAACGCAATATATGTCATTTGGTTTTTATTCAATTCGTATTTTTGAACTTAAAAAGAAAAAAAAATTATAGAACTGGTTTTGAACTTTTTCAGTCTATTCAGAAAAAATACGCATAAAAAAGAATATAAAATGAAAAGATTTATCCATCTACGAATTTCAATGTCATATAATTTTGTTTAATAAATGTGAAGTGAACAAACCTGATGAGATCAACAAAATGAAGCTTTTTTTTTGGGTCATTGATCTATTCATCAATAAAATTTAGATGCACAATCACCAAAGTTTCTGATTTTGTGGGTTTTGATTTATGACCTCTTGGAATTTGGGGGTTCGGTGATTGAAGCAGCTCGTGGGTGAGTTTCTCAACAAGAATTTTGAAATTTTCTGTGAGTTGGATGATTCTGAGATGATTTCGGGGTTTTGATTTGGAGGTTTGAGATTTTGGGATGTTTTGAACGTATTATTTACGGGTTAAAAGATTTTATTTAGTTGTAAGTGTATTACTCTAATTTATTATTTTTGGGGGTAATGGGCCTAATTTCCTCAATTGAAACTGGCAATGAATTCGATGGATCCCGTATGGATCAATCACTTATTTTATGTCTTAATCATCTTGACAACTGTTAAGGATAATTTAAGAGAAGAGTTTACAAAATTAGGTTTAAAATTTCATCAATGCAAAAATCAGTTTTCAAGTTTAAAAAATTCAAAATTCAAGTATTTAGTTAATTAATTAAAAATAATTATTATTTAAATAAGAAAATTCACAATTATACAGTTTAATGGTCACATATACATAATTATAGATCACAATTTATTCATTGGTAACATATTATCAAATTAATTAATCACAAATTATTTCGAGGTCACAAATCAAAAAATTTATAGGTCACAATTTACTTCATTGGTCATGGATCAAAAAAAATTATAAGTTACAAATTAAAAAAAATTATAAATCACAATTTATCTATCGATCACATATTTCCAAATTTGTTGGTCACGGATTATATTTTTAGTCACATATTATCGAATTTTAAGGTCATGTTTAATGGTTAGTCACATACATCCTAACACCCGTCCCCAAATCTCGATCCACCACTAATACTTGGTCACAAATCGACCAAATAGTTGGTCACAGACACTTTTTGTCCCATTTGTGCCGTCGCCGCCACCTCTACCACCACAACCACCACCACCACCACCTAAACTATCACCGTCGTCGCCTGTACAGCACCACCAACGTCGTCGTCCCCGTCACAACACCACCACAATCACCGCCACAATAATAACAAAAAACAACCATCACCATCGTCTCCTGCTCCACAACACCAAAAAAATCACCACCACCACTCGGACCACCATCACCACCACATGGACCGCCAATACCATCACACCCATAGTACACATACCGACCACTACCAACCATATCTGAACCCACCAAACACCACATCTGCACCACAACTGGTTAAACACTACTACAACCAGCATCAACACCACCACTACACCCCGTTGCAACACCATCACCACAACTCCACTTAGCCACTGCACACACCCACCACTCGTCGCGACGCTGTAAACGACATCGTCGTGATGCTGTTGTTCACGATAGCATCATGACGCTACTGTTCACAATGAGAGAGACGAGTAAGAGAGGGGGAGGGGAATGAGAGAGACGAGGGAGAAGGGAGGAGACGAGATGAAGGAAGTAAGTAGTGATAAATTAGGGTTTTAATATAGTACCTGAGTTTTGAATAAATAAACTTTAAACCTGGTTTTTAAAAAAATAATCTTTAAACACTTGTATTTATGTAATTTCCACGTAATTTAATTTGTGCCCATTAAATCCATAAAGGACCAAATAATTGGATGTAAATAATGAAAGACGGCCACAAAGAATTTTGTTAGGCATGGACATTTTTATCTTTAAAAGGGATGCATGTAATGTGTTTGTGTCGATGTAAGAGAAACTGTGATAAATGATTTCTTGTTAATAATCATATGAATTAAAACTATAATTAACTATAATGAAATCCAGTTAATTGTGTTTATCCTATTTTCTCCTTTTATTAACCGATAGGGTTATATCAGGGCAAGTCGTTTCAGTCACTATTTGGATAACATTATGATTTGACAATTTAGCCACAGTCTAAGTCATGAGAGGACTTCACAATTGAGCCATACCCTGATTTTCAGTAGGCACATTCATATGTATTGATTCGGTTGCCATTTTCTAAACACGTAAACAAATATTAGTTCCTTAACGAAAATTAAAAATAACCACCTATTTTATTTTATTTTTTTAGAATTAGTTTTAAGTATGTTAGAACAAATTATATAATATGATTATATATGATTATATATATATATTTATTAATTACACAAAGAACAAAATAGAAAATTGAGAATAATAGGAAAATATTAATCACTAAAGAGAGAACAATTTGCAAATCGATCTTTAAACCCTTCTTCCAATCCCCAAGGTGACCTTATCTCGAAAATAGATCCGCGTATGGATTCTGCATAGTGAAAATAATTAGATTCCACAAGCTCGCAGTCTCCCACTTAGAAACTAATCCACTATCAATGATTATAAAACAGCGACAACAACTAATCAATCCTCAAGAAAGAGTACAATTGAAATTGCATACAACTTCAGTTTCTCGATGGAAACAATATTCATCATGTTTGTCAAATTTTGACTCCTTTGAATCTTCTCAATTGTCAAGATTCCATCCACCAAAGTCAATCCAATGAAACAATAATAAACATGTATGTGTTTCATCATGCACGATAAGCATGATTCTAATGTTATTTTCCCGAATTACTCGTATATCTACTTACAACAACCACTGCATATGTTATATTTATATCTTGCACATACCATAACATACATAAACTGCTGTTAGATTTTAAAAGCTTTTAATGTCAAGAATTTGAAAACACTTTTCTATATAGCTAAGATCCTACAGTTAAACATCAAGAGTTAGAGAATAATAAAGTGCAGAACATACATTGATTTATTGGGAATGATTCTTTATTACTAGATCTTGGTATTTGATCTTGAATAACGTGTTCTTTATTATAACTTTTTGATCTTGATTGTTTGTTCTTGATTGCTTGTTCTTATTTGTTGTGGATTCTTAGTCTTTCTCTTCAATATACTTTCTCTTAGTATTCTTTTGTAGATGGGATGATAAAGAATGAGAATCACATTTCAGCCAATCATGAAATACAACCATAAAGAAATATGGTCTCTATATTTAGGCTCATATCATATAACCCTTAATACACTTTTAATTATATATGTAGGCCCACATGACAAATTAAAATCCAACAATCTTTCACTTGGACCATATATGTTACCTTAAACACATAACCTTATGACATCAAAATTTGCCATCACTACCAAAAGCACATGTGAACAATCTCGTCCATTAATTATGTTAATATATGATCAAATCGATCTTCGTTACAAGTATTATAACCATAAATGGTCACATATATCAACACAATCAAATGACAAAGATCAAGTATGGATGTGTAGTATGGAAAGTACATGTAATGTAATTCAAATATGCTTATTTCCAATTTTCATACTTTATTCTTTAATGAGATCAAACCAAAACTTTAATCAGAGTGAAAACATGTCTATTTCCAATTGGTCCCACCTTATTTTTTAAGTGAGATCAACCATAAACTTTAATCAGAGTGAAACTGAATTGAATACTTTTTATATGAAATAAACTGAATATTCATGGATAAAATTATGTGTCTAAAACAGAAAACTTTCAAATTCAAACTCCTACTAAATTATAATATTATCAAAAGATGCAACACTCATATAAGCAGTATGCTCATGAAAAATCTTGTGCGGTAGTTCTTTGGTAAATGGATCCGTAATTATAGAGTTTGTCCCAATATGCTATATATAAACCTAAGTATTTTGAACTTTTTCATTAGCAACTAGGAACTTGATGTCTATAAACTCTGACATCATCGAGTTCTTGCTGAAATATAAGACTACTGACTTATTTTTACAAAATAAATTAAGTAGTCATTTAATTTCATCCAAAATGTGTAGTCCAGTGATAAAATTTCGCAATCATATTTCATGTTCAGAATCAGAATATCCAGTGATTTCCAATTGTTTTGATTTCTTGTATGTGATCATGTATTCATTGTAGATACTGACAAACTTGTTAGCTACTTTCCAAATATCCATCCCAATTTTTTTTAAAATATTTGCCTAGCATCCAACAATGAATGCTATATCCGGATGTGTACAAACCTGAGCATACATTAAACTCCTAACTGCTGAAACATATAGAAGTTTTCTCATTTCATTTTCTTCAAGTTTATCCTTAAGAATAGGAGTATCACCTATTTTACAATCTTGCATGCCAAATATCTTTAAAAAAAATTTCTTAATAGCTCTTTTGCGATAATCTCAAAATACACCGAGAACGATCCCAATGTATCTATATCTCTAACACAAAAGAGGTATCACCAAGATCTTTCATCTTAAAATTTCATGACAAAAAATATCTTGATTTCGTGCAATAAGCTTATATCATTGCAGACAAACAATATGTCGTCGACGTACATTACCAGAAAAATATGCATATTCCGACTTAACTTGTGATATACACAATCAATAACTGTATTCATCGCAATACCAAACAAGATACTTACCTGATGAAATTTGTAATATCTTTACAAAAAGTCTGCTTAAGCCCATTGATGAATTTCTTTAATTTGTAAACTATTTTCTTTGGGCCCCCAGATATAAAGTTTTTCGGTTGCACTATATAAATCGTCTCATAAATGTCACCATTGAGAAGCACCATCTTTACATCCATCTAATGTAGCTCGAGATCAAGATTTGTCACAAGTGCCATAATAGTCCTTTGTTGAAATAGGAGATAGTGTCTCTTTGTAATCAATAAATTTCCTTGAATAGAGTTCGTTGCAACAAAACATGCCTTGTATTCTCTACATCATTTGTTCAATCCCTTTTGATTTTAAATACCTATGTACAACCAATGGGCTTCGCACCTTCAATTAATGGAACGAGTTTCCAAATGCCATTGTCACTTATAGAGTTTATCTCTTCATTCATGGCATAAATTCACATTTGAGAATTATCTTTGAATGGCTTGATGAAAGTTAAGTGGATCTTCTTCTACTAGTCCATGATATCCTCATTTTCTTGGAGAAAGACTATAAAAGCATTCGAAATTGCCTTTCTCTAGTGAATATCTTTAATGGCATTTATTTTTAATGTTGTTAAGTTTTTTCTTCTAGAATAATCTATTGATTATGTATAAGGGGTTCTGGAATATTGTCTTAATCCAAAATTGCTTATTGAACAAGATCTAGAATAATATTTTGTCCATAATCCTGATCATTGTCAATTACAATAGAAGGGATAGTTATATACTCTTCCTTAAAGACCAAATCCATAACATTATCTCCTTCGTAAACTTCACATCTTTAAGGAATCAAACATTTTGCATTCGAAAATTAACTTGATAGTGATCATAAAAAATTTGTAACCCTTAAATATCTCAGAATATTTAATAAAATAGCAAATGGTGGCTTTGGAGTCCAATTTCCATTTATTTGGCCTATAAAGGCATGCATCAGCTGGACAACCCCAAATATGCAAGTGCTTCACATTATGCTTTTTGCCCGTCTAGAGCTTATAAGGGTTTTGATAGCTGCTTTACATAGAACTTTATTGAGAATTTAAGTTGTAGTCTTTAATGCTTCTTCCGAGAGATTCCATAAGGTGAAATGACTAATCATACTCTTTACTATGTTTTCAAGTGTCTTGTTTCATCTCTCAATAACACCATTTATGCTAGGAAATTCTAGCATGATATACCGTGGGGAAAATTTCACATTCATCTAGGAATTTAGCCCAAAAAAAAAAAAAAACTAGACGTTGTTATCCTGATTCATCATATCTGCCATGGTATTCACCACCCAGTTAGATCGATATGTTTAATTTTTATGTTGATTTGATTTTCAACCTCAACCCAATAAGCTTGGAACATGTTCAGTGATTGAGATTTCTTATGGATGAGATACTTATAGCTATAACGAGAAAAATCGTATATAAATATAATAATTCATTGTTGACCATTCAAAGAAGCCAAGGGAATAGCCCACTTCCATCTTAAAGACGGTACGATAAATGTCTCTTTCAAATCCGTATAATAATCAGTCTTTAATGATAGCCTAAAACACAAAGTTTAGATCCATACAAACAAGAACGTTACGACCGGTCTCTTTCCAATCCTTAATGTTGGTTCCGTTAAGCATAGAAATTGAGTTGATGTTGGCAGACATTTAAAAGTTGATGGATAAATTGAACATAGAACTTAAACCTAAATAATATGTTTACATGGGAATCCATATTAGACAATCAATAATTTCAAATAATGGTGGGTCTCATCGCAAGAGATCAAACACAATATTAATATTTAGTATTTGGACACAAATATCAATTGTAAGTGGTACTTTTGGTGTAGTAATTAAATATTGAAAATAACCTATGTCAAACAATGAATCTATCTTTCAACCGACTTATTGTTCCTATAAAAAACTTTATAATTATCACATATTTAATACTACAGGTGTGCATGTAATTCTGCCAAATATTTACTTTCCTTTGGACCGGTCAATATCTGCATGAATTACATAAACACAATCATCCTAATATTTTAAATAAATTAATTTAGACAAGAGGGACTTTTGGTAACATGTTATTTCAACTAATTTATTTTGAAAAATTAATAACCCCGAAAGAAACTTTAGTACCAAGTTTGAATTTGATTGTCCTATCTTTTAATTTTTCTTTCTTTCTTTATTTATTTTTGTTTAAAAAGAAAATTATAGCAAATGAGCGCCGCAACCCAGAAGTGGGTGCTGCAACACCGTTACTACTCATTAAAAAACTTGAAAAATTGGCCACAACATTCGGCCAATTTATTTGCAGTACACAATATTTATGTATGCACCTCAGACAATAATCCCTTCAATCTCAATTCACTATAACTGTAAAATATTTAAAATAAATTCATGCCCACGTTTACCCCTCTTTCTTCTCACAAAAATGAAATTGCGGTCATTTTACGCTTTTTCGTGCAGTAAACTTTAACACAAAATAACAAAACTTGATCTCTAAGTTGAATATGGAATACAACATAAAGTAATCAATTTTAACCATATTCAAATTCAATAATTAATCCCTAAAATTGTCAAATTTATAAACACCTAAAAAAAAATATGAATTTTGAAATTTAGAGCTAAAATTTGCATATCAAAAATTAAAGAATGGAAAACCCAATGTACGAATTTCATCCCTATTTTTTTTTTATTCTCATGGTTTTAATATGAAGTTGACTCTAATACCACTTATTGGATTTTAAAAGCTTTAAATGTCAAAAACTAACCCTTTCTATATTGCTAAGATCCTCCAATCAAATAACCAAGAGAATTATAAAGTGCGGAATATACCTTGATTAATTGAAAATTCTTCTTTATTACAACCTAAAGGAATTTGGTCTATACACATATTTAGGCTCATAACATATTTAGATGCCCAAAACTCATAACT
>CAIGRH010093780.1:0-11426 GCA_903798295.1 Fraxinus nigra
AAAGTCAAACAAATGGTATTTTGTATGGTAGTTTTTTTCAATTTTTTTTTATTTTTGCTTAAAATTAGAATAAATTCTAGATCCAAAGATAAAAAATATTATCACTTTAAAAGACAATTTTCATAAAAAAACGAAGTCAAACGAACATCAAACTTCCAACATTTTCCATGAAAAATTATATCAATCAAACGCAATTAATTACAATTCTCAATAAAACAATTTTTAGGCAAATCAATTCCCTATAAAACATTTTCTTTCCACTCAGTTTCCACATTTGCAATCAAACGGACCCTAAGATATATAAATTTGTCGATACATACAATTAAGAAGAAATTTTAAAATTTGACTAAGTTAATAATTCTCAAGCAATAAAAATATTCCAAGCAACAATATAAGAGATTAAATGAATATTGAAGTTTCAAATGCTAAATCACAAATGGCATATACTAAATTGTAGAAGACTGTAATATTTAATCAATAAAAGAAAATCTCAAGTTTCCAGAAACTTCTAAATTGAAGATTTATATAATGTTGTGGAATTAATAAATGATATATAAATGGAGTTTTGAGTAGTATATACTATGACAAATAAGTGATTTGTGTAATAGAATATCAATTAAAGTAACATAGAATTGAGAAGAGAGTTAGAAAAGTTGATCTAAACGTGCGATCTTCTCTTCGTGCACTTTAGACACTGTCGATTCTCCTTCTATGGACATTGACAGCAATGAGAGGAAAAATTAATTTTATTATGAGTTGTCGAAAACTACAAAAGAAGATATAGTACTTGTTTGTTTGGAAGCGCTTTTTAAATAAATTTTAAAAAAAATGACTTTTTGAACCATTAGAAAGAAATAAGGCAGCCAATGTTGACTTTTGGTCTCACAATTGGGACCCACCAGTTGAAAAAATAGCCATTTTTTAACTTAAAAACTGTTGAAGATTTTACCAGACAAGTCCATAGTATGAGAAGTAGTGGTTCTTTCAAGTTGTGTACAAAATAATTAAATAAGAGAAAAATTCAACCTCCAACATTAATGTAAATTAAACTATTCAAATATAACTTAAATCCTGATATTAAGATTTTTAATTTTGCATTAAAATCTGAATATAAAATAGAGGAAACTGAAGGCATTCTTCAATTATGCAAAACAATCAAAAATCACGCCCAGTGGGACTCGAACCCACAATCGCCTGATTAGAAGTCAGACGCCTTATCCGTTAGGCCATGGGCGCTTGATATCCGTAATTCTTACTTAAAATAAATATCATTAGACTGGAAACATCATTACACATCCAAAAGACATTTTTTCGTTGTTCTTGGTATATGTTATTTGGCACAAATCCACGATTGGATAAATATCAATTCGATCCCCTTTTCTCTTCAATTTTCTACTATGCTTTAAACAATTCAAATTTATTATATTTATATCAATATTTTAAATGGCACGTGGCAAAAACGCCATGTCTAAGACATATGCGTTAATTTAGCACTCAACTGAAGTGTTGACCGCTATAAGGCGTACCTTAGCGAGCATTATTATTATTACATAAAGTTTTTCAACTTTTAAGTCAATTGGATTGAAAGACTCAAAAATTATTTACCAATTTATTGGTCCATTAATTTATAAAGGGCGTCTCTAAAGATTTTCTTGTTAACTTTCGATATAGGATAAGAATCTCTTTGATTTGGCTGTAAGCACATTGTACCTTTGGTTTAACTGCAATATATTGTACATTTGGTTTAGTTGAAATGTATTGTACAAACTGTAGCGTATTGTACAATTATATAAATAGTTATTTATATTTTATTACATCATTTTCCTATCTTTTACAAATTACTAAAAATTAAAAACTCTCCAAATATTTCAATTAAAACTATTATAATATATATTATTTATTGTTCGAAAATATATTTATTTTATTAAACTCTTAAAAGTGTATTTGATACTATAATTTAAATGTATTATTAAATAATTTTTAAATTGATTAAAAATTTAAAATGATACTATTAAAATAAGAAAACACTTTTTCCATCTAAAAGCTTGACCTCGACACATTACACTTTTTAGAACACTGATTTATATACACTAAACGACTCTTTTATAGTTATTCAAATAGATATGGCTTAAAATTAGAGTAAAACGTGAATGAATATCATCTCCTTTACAAGAGCAAGTTTAGAAATTGAACACTTACAAATCTTAAAAATGTTAAATTGCATTGCTGTAAAAGTTATTACCTAGCAATTCATACTAACTCTATAAAATTATGCCCCACAGCCAAACATACTCAGAAATGTGTCATCCCTTTGGTTCAATCCCACTCTTAAATTCATTACAGAATGTACAGTAAATAAGTACTTATTCGCAGCAAAAGGGATAGCAGAAAACACCAATTTCATGCTTTTACCCTCAGCAAGTGTCAAAATTAACAGCAAATCTGTTCTTTCAAGGACAGAAAATTGGGCGCCTGGAAATGAATGTCAACAACATCAATTCCCATCAAAAGGAATAACCCAATATACATTGAGATTACGTGTGATACTATTATGAGATAGTTCTCAATGCCACACTGATGGTCATTAGGATTCCTCCATCGAAATTCAAAAAAGAAAAAGAAAACAGCCTTAACATTCTAATCTTCGAGCTCGATAATCTTAACTACAGATGCATCTCCAACTTTTTGGCAGACCACAATTCGGTCGTGTGACTTGATAACTCCCGAGGCCTTTCCATGGTCAAGTGCAACTTTCAGAACTGACTCGTTAGTTGCATTAGTAGACTCGGCCTGAAACAAAACCAAATATTAAGTTCAATCAAATCAATGTCTAATAAATCACAAAACAACGTAATTCAGTTCCGATGGGTAGAACATGACACTGCAAACTGTAGTGTAAGCTCGTAATTTTTATTCTATGATACGGAAACCATTCAATTCAAATACAAATGCTGAAACTACTTCAGGATGAAATTTCGGTGAGAGTCAATAATATTTGCATATAAGGAGCAACCAGAAGAATTCGATAAACATGAGGTTCCTTGTACTGGCACACCTAATAAAAAATCTAAGCCCAAGGATAGAAGGATTTCAAAATATAACTTGCAGAAACAATACCGCCACAAAATAGAAAATTGAAAACAAATACCAAGCATGAAGCAACAAGTGACGAAGTACAATTTGGATGCAAATATATGAGATTCCATAATGAAGTACAAAACAAAAAACAAATTACTATACAATGAATAGATGCCTTAATCCCACTTTTTCAAAATGAACAATCGAGGGAGACATTCAAATGTCCTCTTGAAATATGAAATAGGCAAATATTAGCGTAGAAGACAAATTATTTTCGCAATGAATATATAACAAATGCACTTTTATTAACACGGTTTGATATGGAAATACAATATATTTCCACAAATTACTTGCATAATTTAACTAAAATATAAATTATGCAGCAACAACCACAGAACTCACCGGATGTCGAGGATCAGCAAGCAAAGGGAAAAGACCTCTAACAATAAGTGATTGCCTTGCCTGACCATGCAGAAAAGATTATCAGAGTAAACAACGTGTAGATGACACCATCGCATAAAGAGAAATAACAAATTTTATTGGCTAATAAAAAATTTGAATAAATAAAACTTCAATGATAATATTTCAAAGAGGATGCAACCAAGAGAGCAGTCAACAAGACTAATCGTTGGAATTCAAATGAAACTTTGCTTCTGGAAGAAAGAGATCTATAAAGGCAAACACGCACTAATCTATTCTTTAACAATGACAAGGTACTATAAGACAGTATTAAGTGTATTCCAAAGTTTGAACTTGGATCTAAATGTCAGATTGCATCAAGAAAAGATAATTGCAAAGGCAAAGAAATGTTTGATATAGTTCGAAACCTGAATGCGAAAAAGAATTAAGAACTCGACTATTATCACCTAATGATGAAAAAATAAAAAATGCAAAAGATACAAGCTTTTGTAGCTGAGATTAATTTGAGTTGAGATCTAATGATATTGTGTCTAGGTTAAGTTGGAATGTATATGCATATCCAAATTTTATATTGGATTAAGGTCAAAAGGTATACCTCAAATGCACCAGTGAAACTCCACTTCAACTGATTTGTTTTGAGCCGAGGGATTACAACTGATAGAACTGGCATTGTTGGCCTGTACTTCGCTATCAATCTGTATTAACAAGGGTAAATTTGAGTCATATGAGACCCGGCAAATAATGAACACTTGAAATTATTCAATGAATAGGCATTCGTGAATATTATACCTTGCAGCCCTCCCAGATGAAGTAAAACAAATGATAACAGATGCCTTCACCTTGATAGCTGCCCGCACCTAGGAGATAAAAAGAGAAAAGTGTTCTAACATCCAAGTTGGCATTGACAAATACTTGACAGAGAGAGCCCACAATCCAAAGAAGTACAATTTACTTTATCTTCTTCTTCCCTTTTCTTAAACTTTTGACAGATGCATGGAGTGCAAAAAAAAAAAAAAAGGGTACCGCAGAGGAAGCAATAGATTCCAAGTGGCTCATGGGTTCCCCAACATATTTAACTGTCTTCTTGAAGTATTGGTCTTGATTGGAAACCTTCTCTGCCTGCATATCAATTTTTAGACAAAGTCTACGTTAATTGATGCGTGAATATTACATATTCCAAATAAAACATCCCCTCTGAGTGGAAGTGTGCACATTAGAAAATCAATGGTATAATCATCTTTTCATGCTTATCTGAAGACGTATGCTCAGGCTAATAATGGACAGTTTCTAAATTAGCACAAGAGCAACGACTTCATGCAAGTAGTGCAATTAGAAACGCACATCCCATGTGACCCCAACTCTCGTTATCTAGTGAATAACCGAACAAAGTTAATGAAATTTTGAGACAATATAAAGATTTCAAGCACCAACATATTCATGTATTACAAAAGACTAGAGATCCACAACTTCAGCAAACACTCAAAAGTATTGTTTATTTACACAAGAAAACAGGTCTCCTGCAATGAAACTAGCTGAAAGATGTTAGGTATACCAGGGTCACATGGAAGCTCGAGATCATCTATAGTAAACAGGCATTAAAAAACCCCTAAATTAACATAAATCAGAAGACGAATTTAAAAAGGAGAGTATCTTTGTAAACTTCATGTCCTTACGGACCTTACCTCAGCACAAATTTTTCCTACGATAGAAATAGTCTCAATAGGGTATAATCCACGTAATGTCTCAGCCCCAAGAAGAATAGCATCACATCCTGAAAATTATTTAAGAAAAATAATGTCACTGTTGATCAGCTGGTTGATAGCTTAAAATATAAAATTTTTAACAGAGTTTTATTATATAAAACATGAAAATTTGGGAACAAAAATAACATAACAAAATCAAAAAAAAATATAAAATAATAAAAACATTATAACAAGTGGTATTTTAAAAACAAGCTGTAACTACAAAAGGGCCTCAATTGAGCAAAAATACGCCGAAGGCCCTGTAGTTAGAAGATACGCCAGCAGGGGGAGGGGGGAGGTCTGGGCTTTAGCCCAGGCCTGCCCAAGGCCCACACAATTATTTTTAGGGCCGGACAAAAGTCCCGAACCGGACCGGACCGGACCGGACCGAACCGAGCAATTCTTCATAAATTAAATACCCGAACGGGTACCCAAATTGAAAACCGATGGGTTTGAGTCGGTTCTAGACCAAGAACCGAAAAACCGAATAAGACCCGAATCTAAATAGTTTTTTTTATTTTTTAAATTGAATTAATTAAATTATTTTAATTTTTTTAAAACAATTTAACAAATTAATCCAGCCAAATTAATTTTTTGTAAATTTGTTAGCCCAACATTTGGGCCTTATTATTAAATCTTTTTAGTTGAACAATTTTTAATTTATTTGTGCTTATTAATTGTGGTTTTTTAATTATGCTTGTAGAGTTTCTTATTTTGACAAGTCAAGCAATTGATGATTAAATCAAATAGTTGATAAGTATTACTAGTACTTAAAAAATATTTTATTTTGATAACTTTTAATTTATATTTCGTTTTTTTATGTAGACGGCTTGAAGCAGAAGAATTGTTGATATGAATCATCGACGTTTTAATATTAGTATCTACTTTTTGGCATTTGTGTTAATTGAATTAATCTTATTGAACAGCTTATTATATATGCGTTTTTAAACTGTGCTACGTTAATTTGTAAAAGTTACGAATGAAGATGTCATTAGTTGTATTTATGTAGTGTTGTTGTAAATATTAAAAAATTTAATTATGGTACGGAACCGAACCGAACCGAACTCGAACGGTTCCATAATTATATTTGAATTTGACGATTTCATTTATTAAATACTCGAAAATCTTTGGTCGGTTCCATTCTGAAGAGAACCGAACCGACCCATGTCCAGACTTATTCAGAAGTTTCTAGAGGTTGAGAGAAATTGGATTGCAAGCACAGAAAAAGCACAAGAAGTGGAGATTCTTGGAAATTCACTTGGAAGAGACAATTGAAGAAGGTCGGGAAGTTGGAAAGAGACAACGAATCTTGGAAGTTACAAGAGGTAGATAATATCTATAGTAGCAGATCGTGAGTCTGAAAGAAACAACAGATCTTGAAGATTANTCCATTTATTAAATATTCGAAAAATTTGGATCGGTTCGGTTCTCTTTAGAACCGACCCGACCCGACCCGACCCGACCCGATCCAACTCATGTCCAGCCCTAATTATTTTAGTGGGAAAAAAAAATTAAGGAAATTTTTCTTTTCCTATATATCAGCCAAGTATGAAAAATAAATAATTAATTAAAATTGTCCCCCCTGGTTCACCAGTCACTTACCATCCAAAACAGCATTAGCGACGTCAGTTGCTTCTGCACGAGTTGGCCTCAGATTGTCAGTCATGCTATCAACAACACGAGTAACCACCGCTGGCTTTCCAGCCATGTTACACTTGTACACGGCAGACTTCTGGAACAAGAACACCTGCAAATAAACAAGCTAGTTTGTGGCAAAGTTCTTGGGTAGAAGGATAAGATAAAACCAATGGCAATGATGATTGTGACTACAATAAGAGTTACGACATAAGCAAAGTCCTTCATTGGCCACTGTAGTTTTTATTTAGAGGGTGTTTGGTGTCGATTAAAATCAGATTTTAAGTGGATTGTGATAAAAGTTTTTGAAATGTGTGGTTCAAAAGATATAGGACCCATGAAAGATGTAGTTGATATTGATTGTTTGACTTAGATTAAAATCTGGCCCAAACAGGCCATTAGTCTAAATTTCGAAATGGGGCCAGCACACGGCTCCGTAAGATTATAAAAAAATCTTCCTTAGAGAAACATCAAATAAAATTCACAAAGTTACCAAAAAATAAAATTATGCAAAGACTAATTTCAAGTAGAGTAACTTGCATATTTAATTGTAGCAGTAAGTAGTTGTGGAAAAATCATCTAGTTTAGGTAGTCATTGTAAATTAAAATCAGCACTTGGCAAATTCTGAAACCAAACCCCACCTAGCAGTTTACAATTGTTATCCAAAAAAAGGGAACATTTTTAACACACACACTCACTCAACAAACAGATATCTAATGCATTAATTGGTAACGCCAGCATATCCTCAAATGCAAGGCGATAAGATGAAGGCCAAAAGATCCTATAAGAAAAGCAATTTCACACATGCAAGAGGATAAAATCGCATGGATGTCAATTATGTATTCATTTTTTCCCTCCAAAAAAAGAGCTAACCTTCTCAGGTGGGAGATCTATGCCAAGGTTTCCTCGTGAAAGGATGATACCATCTGCCTCTTGTAGGATTTCATCAAAATGGGTTAAACCCTAGAAAGATGGAGGTGACAAAGAAGTAAGTTCTGAGCGTTGCACAGTAACTGGTTGATATCATAGCATCAAATTCTAAGCAGAAATGCCGTGGATATCAATTAAATGGGAGGGAGGGAGAGAGATGTAGTGATAGGTAAAATTTCACCTCGACATTTTCAATTTTAGCAAAAATTTGAGTCTGACTTAGATCACCAAGCTTGGATAAAAACTGACGGGCCTACATTTTAGTCCAATCAAATCAAATTGTTTTCAGTACCTAGGCATCCACAAATAGCAACATTAGGGAAGTAAATGAGGGAGTTTTCCTCAGTTTTCTGCTTTTTACCTCACGAACGTCTTCTGCATGACGTGTATATGACAGTGAAATAAAATCAATTTTATTTTGAACACCCCATGTGCTGATAACCTGCAAAAGAGAATAGAAATATAATCAAAAGTAACAACTTGAATTGGATAAAAGCCGAGGTAAAAAACTAAAAACCAGATACAGGCTAGAAACAAAATTTTCTCTGCATGAAGAATCGTTCACGTCGTTTACTCCTATAAAAATTCAGCTGTTACATCCTTATCACTTTTTTCCATTTACTCCTATCATTTGCTAATTTTGGACTTACAGGATACATGCTCAACGATGCTTCTGGGAAAAAATTTGTGATTTCTAAAAGAAAAAATGAGGCTTAATTACAATATGAAGAATTCTAGACCATTCAATTTGACAAAAAAAATAAGAAATTCAATAACTCTGCCAATAAACACATCAACACATTCAATTGTAGATACAGAAAGCTTGTCATAGACTATAAAGGATTTACTTAATGTGTCCCTAGCATCTCATGTCCCTCGTTTTGGAAAAATCTGTTGACATGCCATGTTATCTGTATCCAGTATCCATGCTTCTAGGATGAAAACCAATGCCCAAGCCCCTAAGTTACTCATAATTACAGTGCACAATCAATCTCTATATCTTCCTAGTTTATGCGTCAGACAATGAAAGCATATAGATATATCAACAAATGTTCAGATATAAATATTACCTGCTTGTCGTTATCAGACAGAGTTGGCAAATCGATGCGAATTTGAGAAGCATGCAGAGTAAATAGTGACCCAGCCAAGGTCGCAGAATTCTTTATCACGCAATCCACGTCCGCACCTTTCACTTCATCCACCTATCCAACCAAATCAAAACCTCTAGTAATGCAGCAAAGAAGAACGGATTGTTTAGCAGTTTTTTATAATCTAATGTAAAACCAGATAATTAATAATTAATTATGTGTGCTCAGTTCTTTTCCTACTTGATCAAATACGCAGATCAACAAACAGAATAGGACCAAGAAAGAAAAAACGTATACAAACACACTCATAGGAACAACAGATCCACAGAACAAAAATGAACAGACGAAATCAAATCTTGGAGATACAAATTTATCATCACTCTGGTTCATACCTCCAGCCAAACAGAGGTGGTTTCACTTCCTGTAAACAGGTATTGGCCAATAAAAATGGTATCTCCCTTTTTCACAGCCTGCAAAAGAGGAGAGACTCTTTTTAAAAATATAATGAATGAAACTAAGTCATGCAACTTCAGAACTAACAATAATTAAATATAAAATAAAATAAATCTCTGAAGTGTTGGGCACTCTGGAGAAGAAAAGCTTCAGTAAACTGCAGATTTTTCATGGTGACAGATTAGCTGATGTCACGGAACAGTTGGAGTCTGAATTTTCTATGCAACTTTCAAACCCACGCCCCCTACCATAGATCTCAATAATACCAAAACAATGTTTCTGATAGCACACTGCATGTTCAAACAAATTAATATCTCCAAATATTTTGACACGCTGTATAACTATGACTAAAACTGGCAGATTATAGTAATCCCTGACAGATGAACCAATTCCAAAGACGTAGAAATGTGGCATTATGGATTTGAAAATTTAAATCAAGTGATCTTTTTTTCTAACAGCAATAGCACGGAAAGTACTTCGTTAATTCCCAGGAAATCCGATGCCTTAACAATATAATCTAACGAAAAGCAGGGTTAAAATCACGTCGAAGGTAGAACATTTGAACCTTGGATAGTCCAGCAAAGTTGATGGGCAAAACTTCAGAGGTTGCTTCCAGACCTTGATCGGGCGTCAGAATAACCCTGTCATCTGCTTTAAGTGTTATGGCCTTCTCACTTTTATTAACAACCTGCAACTCAGGACCCACAGTATCAAGCATAACCTGCAAACATAAAAAGCCAGCATGCATTCAGTTCCACTGGTCTATTCATAATAACTAATCCCATTAACATGGCTGTAAATCAAATAAAAAGGATCAAAAAGACAAAAACAATTGGAATTATCTTCCATTCCTAGAACCCACCAACAAATGTTTGCTTTATACTACACTTTGTAAGATGTCCTTTGTATCTATTCCAGAAACTGTAGCAGCAACTACCGCCTTTATCGTGTATTTCTTTGCTTTCAACAAATGTAATAGCAGCAAGATTTGAAATTTGATTTTCTTGTTTTCTCAACGAGGGTAAAAGATAATGCGTGCACGTGATGAGAATAATAGGCCAAAAAAAAAGCAAAAATATTATAACGACGCTCTTTTCCCCTCGAGCTCTACAATAAACCAGTATGGAAATAAAAAGCAGATCACCAATCCCCATCGTTTTTCAATTTTAGTGAATCCCATCGTTATTGTATTTATTTAAAACACTGATAGCAATCATTATTAAGCTAAACTGCAGAATTAAAATGCGTACAGCACAGAGCTTCTTAGTGGTCTTAATAGCAGCCTTCAAATTCGCCAGAGTTCCCTGATGATAATCGGCGTCACCCCATGAAAAATCAAATCTAGCCACTGCAAACCCCCATACATATCAAAATACATAAACAATAACAATACAGAAATTAAACTGGCATCTGAAACTGAAATTCAAGAGTTAGACTATATTACCAGACATTCCAGCTTTAAGACAAGCAGAGATAACTTCGACGGATCGAGAACGTGGGCCCAGTGTTCCCACAATCTTACTCATTGCGGAGAAACTCTGCAATCCAAAAACCCACCAGATTATTTCCAGAAATCCAAATCAATCATGAAAATACGTATGTAAACATAGATCTGCATATAAGAAAGAGAAACTTACGGCTTTGGATGGCTCAAGAATAGAAGCCATCCTGATTGGCTCTTCGAGTAGCAAATGATTCGAATGCATTTTTATTGAATTATTAGCAGAGAATACTCAAAGAGGATGGAGTGTTACGCAGAGAGTTTGAACAAAGAGAGAGAGTTGTGGGTTTTGTTCTGTGGTTTGGTATGTAAAGCGAAAAAATAGTAGGTTTGTTTGGGGGAAAAGGTGGGCTTGGAGAGTGGATTTCTTTTTTACCCAAGAAATTTCTCTTTTCCTAAGGCTGCTTTTCAACCTTTGTCGTCGATGGAAAATTACCGGGGGCGGAGAGGAAAGAAAAATCAACTGCCAGAAGTTTTTTTGCTCACGTTCGCTAAGGCGCGTGAGAGGCTATCGTCTTGTGCATTATTTTTGTTAGTTTTTATGTATTTCATACCATTCAACAAACTTCATATTTGAT
>CAIGRH010093820.1:0-32305 GCA_903798295.1 Fraxinus nigra
AAGTTGTATCAAGAATCCAATTCTTGTCAGGATTGAAGTTACCGTCAGAAATAACCAAAACTTTCCCATCAATGTAGAAATTTTATGCAATGTCAACTTCACCTGAAGTTTTTTATTGCTTTCCATTCTAATTTTGCAGCCAATTTTTCTATATTCTGCAACTAATAGCAATCGTTCTTTATGTACCCCTTCTTGGAATAATTACAAATTTTATTACTAAAATTAGACTTCGAACTTTCCCTCTCATAACCACCATGAACATCAACGTCTTCTCCTTGAGCCTCAAATACAACAAGATGCTTCATCTTCTCCTTTGAAAACAAAGCATCATATACTTCTTCATCGATGAGAGTCACGACTATATAATATCGTGTCTCTAAACGATACATATGAAACGGGCAACAAATACAATAAAATGAAACCCAAGTCCTCTTCATCATACTTAACCTTTGAGGTTTCCAAATCAACAACAATTTCTTTAAAGATGGCAAAGTGATTTTCTAAGGATGTACATTATGTCATACGATAAGAATACAAACGCTGCTTCAAATGCAATTTGCTAGTTAGATTCTTTGTCATGCATAATTTCTTCAACTTCAACCATAGTGCAGTTGTATTTTTCTTTTTCAAAACGTCTTGAACAATATAATTCAAGGGTATCTTGTCAAATTCCAACAAAGCAACATCCAAATCCATCTAAGCAAACACTGCTCGCGACTTCACCTACCACATCGAATCCAAAGTTCGTCAACCAAAGAAACTTTATACTTTGGCATGTTGTTTAATTCATTAAATTCAACATGTGACAACATCGGTATTGTACCTATCGGACGTTCCATTATTTACTTAGACTTCTCACGACTCCCTGAAAGATAAAGTGATTAAAAAATAAACACAATATCAGGTTCTAGAAATTTTATTGAAGATTCCGGAAGATCTAATATTATGTCGTGGAAGAGCAAAATCTACCATTGAATACCTATCTACTAAACAAAATAAAAAGGGGACTTATTATATCTTAAAGATTTACATCGTGAAGTATTTTTAATGCGAAAAACTACAATTTTGCCAAAATATTATTAGTGTTCTACCCGTTACAGTTGGCTTTGCCTAAGAAGGATGAAAATATATGTCATGTTTGAATTTCCCTTCTATAACCTTGTGTTTGGAACTTCAATTCGAACATGCTTTTTATGCTTATATTGAATTCTAACTCAAGCAAGCCAAGAAAAAGTAAAAATATACAATGTGTTTTACTATACAAAAATGGAGAAATAATACAAAGATATTGTATTTACAATATTGTCTAACTTAGAAGAGCCAATTATATATATGATAAATTGTCAAACCCTAATTATAGTGTTAAAGATGGAAAGATTAAAAATGTGTGGAATAAGGACACACCAACGCTCGAGTGCCAGTCTAGCAATGAGCGAGCATTAGGTTCCCTACTTTTGAGTGCTCGAGCGGGAGCTTGACGCTTAGCGAACAAAGAACGTCGAAATCATTCCTTAGTCCATATTTTGACTTCTTCAAGGCTCACCTCAACTAATCCACCAAAGTCCAACCAAATTTGGGGTCAAACTTCAACATAAGATTTATGTGATCCATTTCAGTACATTCCAAAATGTACACTTTATTTTATTATTAATGAGGAAATTTAATAAAATAGACAATCTTATAATAAAACTTATATCGTATTAGAAACAGTGACAGGGCCATTACCCGACTTAGAAACAGTGACAGAGCCAGCACCCGACGAGGAGGCATGACCGCTCTTGTTGGCTCAGTTGGAATTTAAAGTAGCCGTCGGGAACCATTGAGTTAATGGATTGGACTATTTTTTTTTAAATTGTGGACCTTTTCTGTTGGAGTTGGGCCTTTTTTTTTATAAAGAAATAGGCCCAATGCAATAACAATTTAATGGTTTGAACCCTATCTCAATCCCTCACTCCCTCATTCCCTCTGCGCACTCAGCCCTTGCCGTTGTGACCTGTTCTGCCTCTTTTACATTGCATCGCCGTTGTCACTTGAAGTCATACCTCTCTTCTTTTTTTAATTTTTGTTCTTTTACACTTTAGTTCGTTTTTTGATTTATCATTTATGAGTTATGACTATCGACTGTGAGCCTGCTAACTTTCGGGATTTTGTGAATTTGAGAATTGGGGATGTTGTGGATTTAAGAATATTGGGGATTTTATTGCTAATTCTTGAGGTTTATGATTTATGAAAATTGTGAACTTTTACATTTTAGTGAATTTACATATTGATGAAGAATTTTTAATATTGTTTAATTAAATATTAATAAACAACATCGCTATTACGACCGTCCACAATGATCAACGGCCGCCCCAGTTGACCTACAATCATGGACCCATCACTGATTATAAATCGAATCTTTCCTTACTGAAAATGCTGGCTTGTTCTGTGACTATCGAGGGGATCATATATCTCTTGAAATATCTAGGAGATGTTGTTTTCTTGGCCGAACTATGGGCCATATGTTATAGTACATTAGATCTAGGCCTTGTTCGTAGGGATTAAAATTCAATTAAAATTGAAAATATGACCGTTATTAGGTCTCACTCGTCTAATAAAAGTCAACAATAACGACTAATTTTTCAATTTTAATCTGATTTTAATCTCTACCGAACACGCTCATGTCTTTTTTTTTTTTTAGCAAGAGTTAAAAGTAGCTCTTCTAATAATACTGTCNTCTCTTGAAATATCTAGGAGATGTTGTTTTCTTGGCCGAACTATGGGCCATATGTTATAGTACATTAGATCTAGGCCTTGTTCGTAGGGATTAAAATTCAATTAAAATTGAAAATATGACCGTTATTAGGTCTCACTCGTCTAATAAAAGTCAACAATAACGGCTAGTTTTTCAATTTTAATCCCTACCGAATGGGCTCCTAGTAATATGGGTGGAATCTGATTCAACGAGTGTTGTCAACAAGGAATAACCATATGGTCTAAATGCTAATAACTAGCTGCTTGAAGCACATTTGGAAACTTCTGATAAATGTCTTTCTCAATTTGGCATGAAACTTGTAGAGTGGATAGTTATATTCATTCTATTCAAAAACACATGCATGCAAACAAGATATAATTGCGACAAATATTGGATTGAATTTCGACTTATCGAAAATAAGATACGTGCAAACAAATACGCACAAATAACAACTTATTGAAACGTAAAAATTAGAAGGAGATGAAATGAATCGAGATGTGCGAATACAAATCTACTTAAAATAACTTTCTCCTCCTACATTAATGCTAATAGGGTCAAATGGATGTCTGTTTCCCAACATACAACACTTATTCTAAAATTAGTATAGCACAATATTAATTTTGTTGAATGAACCAAAGTGCTGTCAATATTCTTCTTGAACGGAATGAAACTAAACTAAAAATGCTTGGACGAAATTTTATTTTAGAGAATAGTTTGGACGAAATTTAACTTTAGTAAAAAATAAATAAATAAAAAATAATAGAGTATTTTGACGAGAAAAGAGAATTTGGAAATTAATTTTTTTTAAAATTGAATTGATGTAGAAAGTATAGAACTAGGGGTCCATATTTATAGATTTTCAAGTGTTTTTTCAAAAATGATTGTATCTTTTTACATAACTTAATATATCCACACATTTTCATATCTAGTAATCTAGATTGCACCCAATCAAAAATGTCATGATTTTTAATTATGTACATTTTTTAATAGTCACGTCCAATTCGACACAATAGGACTATTTGACATGCATCATTTGCGTTTGAAGATTCGCGACTAGTTATCGCACTAATTTGAGACTTTTCAATTCACACCTGTAAAAATTATTTCGTAAAAAACAACAATCCCTCATATTAATGAAATAAGTAGATTATAAATAAGAAGACGAAGAAGACTACTACTAATATATAATGCATCATAAGCGATAGCTTTCACTTTATACCTTCTTTAGTAAGAATCTATCGAACTTTGCTAGTCAGTATACGTAACATTTTGAACCATCGATCATTATTGTAAGCTTAGAAAATAGATCAAGCACATTATCTCTCATATCAAACTTTGACTCTATATTGTGTTCATTATTTCCGCTCTCAACTTTCTTGGTTCTATAAGTGTGCTAGAGAATTCGCCTAATAAAATTTTCATAGAACTGACCAAATTCGCATTCACATATGTAGTGTTCTATAAAAAAAAAAGTACTTCAATAGTACTATTTATAAGATATAGTTATCTTTAAAAGCATACTTATCATCAACGATCTTTTGCTGTAGCACTTATTAGCATCACAGAACTAGAAATGAGTAAAACACTCTGAAATGTTTCTCTTCGAATTAATCATAACTATTTTTTTCTATTGAACCTAGTCCATGGGATCTCAAGTCTTCGGTTGGGTTTCCGTTAAGTTGATTCATAGGTTTAAGCTTCAAAACCATTTTCCTCTGCGCACAGTCTATTCTTTCTCTAGATAACCCTTTTATAAAAAGATCGGCTAGATTATTCTTCAATAAATTAAACGATATAGTTTCATTCAAGGTTCTAAAATGCATAATGTGTGGCAATGCATTTTGGTTGAGTATCAAGCATTACAAGAATATATGTGCGTATGCGAAGCATATGCGTAATTATAAGTTTTCCAATTTTTAATATCATTTAAATATTCTAAACAAATAAATAAATAAAATAGTGCATTTCTTTGAACTTTATACATATTCTTCAAGTTTTAAAAAAAAATATTGCATAAATTTTAAATACTACAATTATTTGAACGTTATACATATTCTTCAAATTTTTAATAAAAACATAATACTCAAAATCATAAATACTATAATTACGTGGTAATCAATTTCTACAATAAGATTAGACATGAACATCGGCTTAAAAAAATATAAATATTGTCTAACTCTTATTAGTTTTCAATTCAAACTCCTCTTTATCTAAGTTGTGTCATCCGATGTAAAGTCATCTTCATCGGGCTTCCTTATTTCAACTCAAAAATTTCTATTATCTCTTGTAGATGGTAAGCTATCATTATTAACCTCGTCCGCATCATCACAACCATCAACCATGTAAGATTGTTCATTATTAGCATCACTTGCAGTAAAACTAGAAAAAAAAAATCGAAGAAAAAAGGAGGATTGAGCTTGGCTTCGATAGTTTTCAACTCTACGAAAAAATTATTTTATTTTTAATTTTTTTTCAAACGTCAAAATCATAGATTGTTGGATATAATTCATGGTCTTGAATGATTTGAGTTAATTTGATATTTGTTGAGCTCAGTTTGCTATTTTTAAATTATAAAAATGGGAATGATTTTTCTAGACTAATTTTCACATGATTTTTAACATAAATGTGTGCACATTTTGACGTTTAAGCATACATATGTGGTCAACGGACTGGGGTGACCGCATTATCACACACATACCCCATATACGAGACGTTTTGAAAATCCGTCAAATAGTATATACACGCATTTTAGAACATTGGTTCCATTTAAGAGAAACTGTCAAATAGTAGTTTGTCTACGATATATATATGTGTAAACTTACCATTAAGATAGATTCTGTTTCTTAATAAATGTGGCCGACTATCACAATTAATTCATTTAATTAACACATACACCAATTAAGGAATCCTTCCATAAATATTTGAAGTCGTGTGCTTCTTTCTAGCTTTATGGAAAAGCTCTAAATTAAGGTATTCAAATAAGAATTGTACATTTTGGTCATCAAATTTCGACTCTCATTTCAATCGTGCCCTTAATAATTTGCATCCAAAGTCCTCCAACTTTCTACCTGATGCACTTTGGTCCCCCAACTCCATGCGTACTTTTTTGGGGCCTTATTCTCTTTCCATTTGAGGTTTATGACCTACAAAAGCCAAAATTACCTAATTGTGAGTCGATGTCCATTCTTTTCATCAATAATAAGTAGGTATTAAATAAGTGTGCAAAAATACACTTATCAATGAGCAACATTTTCTTTGTACCATTTTGGTCAAATGGCGATCAACAAATTATTGTGAACCTAACAACATATTTGCTGCAGTTTTCCTTGATTTTCATTTCATCAATAAATATAACAAACTAGACTATATTTTCATTTGCGAATTCATATGCCTTTTCTTTTCAATTTGCCAAAGGACAGCTAACGGCACATTATCTCGTCTTTGTTATCTTGTTGGAATATTCACAAGAGCATGATAAAAGATGGTTGTACTAACAAATAATGTATAGCCGAATTTAATACCATAATATCTGTAAATTCTAAAATTTAGATAAATTAACAATGAACTTTAATTTCACTATAATAATTCTGGACAACTAGCAGTCGAAGACTTCCTATAATCAGTTTCTAACGGTTCTAACTGCAACGTGTACAATGATACTATGTTCGAGCAATTTTAACTATATACGATTTAAATAGCGTACTAAAACTTGAACACCAGATATAATATAATTAATCTCGAAAGAAAACATCCACAGGCCCCATACAATGGATAAAACAATTCATTAATTAATTTGATCAAGAAACACAATAGTATTCAATTTTTATAATTTACAAAATTAACAAAAAATAATTAAAAAAATTAAGAAGAACTCCATTTATTTCTTATTCTTTTGACTTGTTGATTAAGTGGAATAAAATTCATCATTCTTGACTTCATCGCCCCTTCCCTATTGTTATGGGATATAATCTCACATCGAATAAAGATGAAAACATAAATCAACTTATAAAAAATTGTGTTACTTCTCTTAATAAGGTTGACCTTTTAATATGGAACCCAAAATTTTAATATGATATCAGAACCCGTTAAGTCCCAACGAGCAATTTGATCCAATTAAAGACTCAAAAGAAATTGAGCATACGGATTTCAAGATTGGTCTACTCAAACGAGTCACCATCTTGTGGGGGCATGTTAAGGGATATAATCTCACATCAAATAAAGATGAAAACATAAACTAACTTATAAATAATAGGATTACTCCTCTTAATAAGGTTGATATTTTAAGATGAAACTTCAAATCTTAATACATATTGTACTTGACCTTTTCACTCGGTTTTGACAATTAATTTTACAATTATAAAAATCAACATAAATATTAAGCAAGTCAAAAACTTTTAAAAATATGACACATTTTTTCAACAATAACAATGTTAAAAGATAGGAGTTATGCATCAGTGCAATTGCGTGAACGAGCCCTCTTTTGAAAATTTTAAACAAATAGAATATAAAATGTACAACACATGCACAATCTTACCATTAATTTTAACATTTAAAAAATCAATAGCCTCAATTTTTACACGTCACGAAATTCCATCCATGATATTCAGGTAGGTTAATTCATTTGGATATGTTAGTCATTTCGTTCTCTTTTCAAATTTCATGCTTTGTACAGAAGCGACCATTATTAAACCAAGAAAAAGATTGGTGTCTTCTCTTATCTCTTTCCTCGTCGAGCCATGGACAGAGAGATTACAGATTTCCTCGAGCATAATCTAGACCAATATTACTGAACATTTTTTTCTTTTCAACGTCTCAACATCTATACCCACTTGAACGCACTCCATGGGCACCAGAAACTCGTTCAAATAATGCATTGCACAGCAGTTGATTTTCCAAAAATTACTCTGAACCAATAATTTGTGAGTACTCTTATTTCATTAATGTGAAAAATTTGTATATCATCAAAATTTGGGTGCTAACACTCCCCACACGATATGTGAAGAAAGTAGTGTTGCCATCCCCAGACAGTCAAACAATGTGCCCCCAAAAACGACCACAGGAAATTCGGAAAATTAGAACTTGGACAGCAAGAGGAGAGAGACCGGAAAGAAAAAATCTGTCAGAAAATTTGCAACGGCAAATATTGGACTGTACAGTTAGTTTATCAGTGTTTGTCTATTCAGATACTAAAACAACCTCAAGAATTATCTTATAAATAAATACTGTTTCTTTCCTGACAAGATTTTATCTATACAAAGTACTTCTCATCTACACGGTGGCTGGTTCTCAGCCGAATCCAAATCCTTCGTTGCCTTCGTGGATAGCAACAAGCAGCCTCTCCTCGAGATTTTGTTTGGAAGGATATTCTGGAAGATCTAACTGATTGAAACTGCAGGCAGTAAGTTAACATCTGTTACGTTTTGCCCAATAGCACCTGCAAACTAGACAGCCTATGCAATCCCAGCTTGAGAACATGTTTGGCTAAGCTTAACTTATAAGTAAAGAGGTAGGTACATAAGATTTGTGTACAGGTCAAGACTTCAAAATAAATTGCTTTTTGACAGGAAGGTAGTAGTTACTTTTTTAGCCAAACATGGTCTCAAGCGTACAGAGCACAATAGTTGCAAAAGATGATTACCATGTATGAGCTGAAGGCAAGTGATCCACACTGACATAAGCCTTGTGAATCTGAAATTTTTGACATCCTGAAATGCCTTGAAGCGCACTAAATCCTTCTAAAGGCACCTGATGAATAACAACATTTTTCTCAATACCATCACATGACAAACTAAACCTTTTTCAAAAATATAGGATGGCAGTGGCACTTTTCTCCATAACACCAGAACCGTAAAATAATGTCTACCATGTGTGAAGCGTGTGTACTAAGAACACTATCATGTGTTGAGAACAAGATAATTATTTTCAGGGAGACAAATCAGAGAAAGAAAAGCATGTTCACGAGAAATTTTGATCCGACTCCATAAAAGAATCAACCGATATTTTGCCATCAGCATAGGGTCTCGCGTGGAAACCAAATATATTTTACCTTTGACATGAAGGAACAATCTTATAAAATAGAGGCAAGTGTAGTTTTACCGAATTTAACAAGGAAATATCACTGTACTACCTAATACGAAGGTTACATGTTCCGAACCAATCTAAATTATTCTCACAAAGGGAATTTACGGATGGGGAAGATGAAGGTGAACCAACATTATGAGAACCCAAACAAGTTTTTGGCACTGAATAAAGGCCAAATGACAACAGCAAAGGTTATATATACCTTTGAGGTTCCAGTCACAAATTGTAAGAGGCGAGCCTTATCTTCTTTGCTGAATCCTTGAACAACCTCCCAGAACCACTGAATGACAGGAGCAGCGGCAGTATACCCAGAGTACTCAGTATTTGCTCTCAGATCATCCACTGAAAGACATTTTTAATTGTATTAGTTGTTAACTATAATAAGCATATAAGCTCGAAGGGGGAAAGCTAAAATGAAAAGATCAATTGATTTGTGGATTTCCAAAGAACAAAGCAAAAATCATTAGAACGCTTACAATCAATATCTGGAAGCCCACTTATGAGGAGTTCCAGTTCCTTATCATTGAAAATAGATATCAACTCGTGAGGAATTAATTCATTGAAACCTTCCAAAAATGCAGTTATCTGAGGACGAATCGCAGTTGTCAACCGATGCTCAGCAACTAAATCAACATACTGATGTTTGTTTTCCTCAGTTACTCGGATATTTCGACCACCAGGTATCAGTTCATAGTCAGTCACCTAAATAATACAACACAAATATTTGGCAAACCGCAAACGTATATACGAAAAAAATCAAGGTGTAAAGTGATGTGAAAAGTGCTTACTTCAGTACGTTCGTATAGTATCAGCTTTTCCTCATCAGCATCAATGCTGAAAGTTAGGTCTAAAACATCACTTATATCATTCTGCAATAAGTAAAAGATTTGGATTAATGATCAATATTATGATTGTCACATGAAAGATAAAGGTTTTTGCACGTAGCACAAGAAAGAGAAGGGATTTCAAAAGTAACACCTCGAGCATCCATTTCAAATTTTTAAAGTAATCAGGGTCTATAGCTTCAATGTCATGATAAGTAACTTTAACCCCAAGGATATGCTTGTAAAAGGACCGAGTGAAATGTACATCAAGAAGTTGTCCATCAAGGAGTGCCTTTCCAACCTGTGAAATACTCGTAACATTAGACACAATAGTAGACACAGTTCAATACAACAGCCAGATAATGATAATTACTCACAACTCGGCCAACAAATTTGAAGTATGAGAGGTGCTCTGTTTGGTAAACAGAGTTGGGATTTGGCTGAAATGTTGATTCATTCCCAACTGTTGTGAATAGTAACGCCCCCTTGTCAAAAATTACCCTGGATAGCAACTGATACCATTCCCTGGTAAGTCCACCAGCATCAATTCCTTCCTCCCCTTGGAAATGAACAGTCAACCTTCCCTTCAAATCCTGTGCTGACCTCATGCGAAGTTGATTATATGAATCTTCAAGAATGTAAGCTCTTCTCACAGATATTCTCAGAGGGCTGTGATGATGATCATATTGATGCTTGATCTTGGATCTAAAGTGAGCCCTTTTGTTATCAAAATCAATGAAGCGAGGAACTTTAAGCATGAGTGAAAAAGTCTTCTCAAGTAACCCTGGGTTTTGCCGGATAAAAGCATTGAGAAGCTTCCTGTGCTTCTCCGAGAACCTTATGAAAGCAACATTTTTCTCATCGCCTTTCATAACAAGACCAGAAGTCTTCTGTTGACTAACAGATGTAGGGGCCTCTTCAACATCAGAAACTGCAGTGATACCAAAATCGTGTCCTGACCCTGACTGACCAGGATGCAACTTCTCACACGTTACGAAAAAGGATTCAATGTATGGCAAAATATTCTGAGTACCCACAGGAAGTGAAGGCATCGCTCCTGGCGGTTTAGAAGTAACCGTAACAGATGTCGAAGGTGACTGATCAGAAAATGTATCTGAATGGCTTTCGATTTTGCTTATGCAGTTGCTCAGCTCTTGCCACAATGGTTCTAGAGTCACATTAATGTCCCCCACCACGGAGATAGCAGCAGCTTGCTCCTTCTCAGGGAGAATCTGGTTATTTTTGTCCTTGTCATTGAGCAAAACAACAAGAGAGCTTAAGGCTTGCAACACCCTGAACACTGGAGGCCCATGAGAAGAAGTACCAGTCAGGAGTGCTTTCTCTACATCCCCAAAAACATGCAACTCTTCAGTCGCAGACTTGGTGAGGCTTTGAACTGAACCAGCAAGCTCAGTGATGAATAGATGACAATGAACAGGTGCAATAGACACCAGTTTTCTTAGTACGTCCGCCACAAGAGTATAAGCATTATCTGATAGACTAGAGAAACAAGGACACATGATTACAGAAATCAATACCTATATAACAGATCATGAGAAAAAATCATCACAATTACAAAGTTACCAAGGAAACAAGTACAACAGTACATTTTCTTAATAGGACGTTATATTAGACGTTCATCACTCTAGCATGAACACTCCTGTTTCCTAGTCAAAATTCAGTTAGTACTATAGCACTTGGGCTAACACAGGCAAGCAGTGTACAACCAGTACAATCACTTACAATGTACAATGCACAAAACTATTGGTGCCTCTTACAATGTCTTTCAAAGGAACCATCCATGCCATTCTATTGCCTATATACATATGTACACCCACGCACACCCATAAGACACACACACACACACACACACATAATCGAGAGCGTAACGTCCAGAAACTTTAGCAAATCCCAATCTACAAAGTTCATAGAAACATTTCGATGTTTATCATATTATGACCCATTGAATAGCAGTATGTCCTGTCGTGGAGTGTCCTAGTGTCACGAGCAGCAGCTTTACTTAAGTCCCGTGACCCTATCGCAACCGTAGTTTGACCAACTTCGACCGCACATTGTAAATATTTTATTTCAATTGTAAAATAGATAGAAATTAGAAAATTTTAGTATGATTCTAGAGATTTTAAACATCTACTCCCGTCAGTTGGATTTTTGTTCCGAAGTCTATTATAGAGGGTATTAGTCTTTCAAACATTTTCAAACTTTTTAGTGTTTGCCATCTGCACTAGCCATTGTAATTTCCTACTTTCGTCCATTATAATGTTCAGCTTTCAAGCAATTAATGATCAAGTTTATTTCAATGCGTTTCAATTTTATGTTGTAAGCTTTCTTTAAATTGTGATCAAATTTACTTTCGTCCCGAAACGACCAAAAGNGTTTTTGTTCCGAATGTTATTATAGGGGATATTAGTCTTTCAAACATTTTCAAGCTTTATAGTATTCGCCCCCTACACTAGCCATTGTAATTTACTGTTTTCATCTATTGTAATGTTCAGCTTTCAAGCAATTAATGATCAAGTTTATTTCAATGCGTTTCAATTTTATGTTGTAAGCTTTCTTTAAATTGTGATCAAATTTACTTTCGTCCCGAAACGACCAAAAGAAGGCAGTAGTCTAGCTCGCACGGTGCCCCTTTCTGAGAAGAAAGGTAACCCGTGAAACCTGAACTTTAGCCGAGGAATTGGAGTTGAGCATCACCGTATCAGCTATCAACAGCGACGATCAATTTAATTTCGGACCGACAACCAGCCCATTTGCATAAACACAGCTAGACATTAAGCCTCTGTTTCACAAATTTATAAATGGTGTATAAAGAGGAATAGTAGTGGGCACTACAAAATATGTGGATAATAATGAATAGTAGTTATGAATGTATGGTCAAAATTAATCTTGCTTTGATTAAATTTATAAATATCTAAACGGTGTCTAATAGTTTCCTGAATTACCATCTAATGTTGTAAAAGGACAGCTTAGATATTACGTCTTACCTTTCATGTGCAAGAAGTGAGCATAGAAGTCGAAGTTCTGTTAGAGGCAGATTAAGCAGAACACTTTCATGCCCTCTATCTGCACCAGATACCAAGGCTTTATTGGTAACATCACCCTCTGCCAAAGTAGAACCAGAGCCAATATTAGCCACAGCATCTGGTGTGGTGGTCGGAGGACCTGACATGTGTTCTGTTGAAGATGCCCCTGGGTCATCAGATGAATTTAATTTGTTTTCAACACTGCCAATGATGACGTCTAATAAATTTAGCAGCTGAAACATAAATCGAAAGCACAATTAGAAACTGTCCCAACAGACAAATGTAGTAGCAAATACTAAAAATTGTTTGTAAACTATTACCTGTTCCAAATGGGCTATACTTCTTAAATAAAGTGATTGACTCAAGAGGCTTAAAAGCAATGCAAGTGATGCCTGCCCATCCTGGTGTTCTTCAACAACCACCATAACTGCTTTGCCCCGACCAGAGCTTGGTGACTCCATAAGAGATGGATGTGGCAATTGGAGCTCAAGCAATAACTTTGCAACCAAAGGATGATTACGAGCCAAATACGTGAGTGTCTCCAGAACACGGCGAGACACCAAAGGTGGAACACCTATTAAGAGAAACAAGATAAATGAAAGTGCATATCTATTTTTCTTCAGAATAGGATATCAAAGATCAGGATGTTGAAAAAAAATATTGTCTAGATGCTTGAAATCATGTATGAAGCTTGCATAAATTTATCTTCCACTTTCTCCCCTTCTACTAACCTCCACTGAAACTCGATAAAGCTTCAGGAATCTTAATACCAAAGTTATGTTCAATAGGGCATACCGAAAAAGTATCTGCATTCTAAAAACATTCTTCAGTAAGGAGCTTGTTGAGCCTTACATTCAATGAGAACCAAATTTTATATTCACAGTAGTAGCATATTTTAGCATCATATGCAACATGGCACAATACTTCAAACACCAAAAGCTACTAAAATTAAATGTTTTAGTAATTTATTAAATTTTTAGAACTCCAGCCTCCATCTTCACTTGAGCTTAGTCTTTCGCTTGCAAGAATAACCAAACATTTGCCCAAAAGTGATTAAAAAATCAGAAAAGAATATTTACCATCAACATACTGAGGACGAGAATACATCACATGACTCTGGCAAGCATACAATCTATAAGGGGACTCCGCAGCATTCAGATAATTGGATGATTTTCTTTTATCAATCAACAATAAATCCATCAGGATTTTGACCAAATCAGTTCTGGTTTCAACATGAGCACATAGATTCAAGAGAAGTCTCTGTTGGCTTTTATAAAGTGGCTGTAAGAAATTAGAAGAATTAATACTTTTAAATCTACAAGGAACATCATCGAAGTATTCAAACATTCCATACAGATACCTGAACTACACGAAGCAACCTAATCAATGATTTCAAACCATCTATGTCAACTAAAGGTGACCCATCCGCCTCCACCGGCTTACTCCCCATTGATCGACGAGCCAGGATTCCCCCTGCTCTGTCCAAGCCATCACCTCGTCTAGAAGATTCACCTCTGCGGTTTCTAGGATGCATACCAAAGAGAGAGTGGTTATATCTGCGTGCAAACCTTTCGCGTAACATGTTTGCTTCAGCAACAAGAGCAGGCGTCAGATTTGCAAGAATAGCATCGGATGAAGTTAAAAGAACCTGAGAATGCAAAGAGGAAGGGGGGGAGGAGGAGAGAGAGAGTACAATCAGCAGACGCTAAAACCATATCCGATTACTCAGGTAAATTGAAAGAAATAAAAGAAATAGAGAAGCCACAAGTCACAACTGATAAAATACCTCTTCTCGAATGTCAGAAGGAAAAGTAGCAATTATTGAGACAGTGTCCATCTCAACTGGTTGACCTTCCAATTCTTGTGACTGGTGAAGTCTTTGTGCCCTTTGTTGTGTCAGAACTTCTTCCCGGATATCAGGGGGAAGCGCTGCAAGAAATTCTGGATCAATATCACCAGTGTTTTGTGGCTCAGTATTTTGAGGTTGTGGTGCTTGATTCTGTTGAGCAGAAAGAACTTCACCCCGCAACTCCTCAGGAAGCGCATCTAGAAATGCAGGATCAATTGATCCAGAATCAGCATCATCATTATGATGTTGCTCCTCAGATGCACCACCTTGATCTGCTTCTTGGATTGGATCTTCTGAAACTTCAGTGACACTACGAAGTGATGCATCTCTCCCACCCATAGGTGTATTACTTCCAAATGATACACTTGGTCTCCTCATTCGAGTATCACCACCACCTTGTCTTTCTACACCGTCATCATGACCTTCAGCACTTCCAATTTCAACATCAAGACTTCGTAGGCTCTCCCCTAAAGTAGCCCCACTTCCGCTACTCTCTTGGCTCACTGCTTCAACATCCCGCACAACGTCACTATGGTCATACTGCAGTTCAACATATTGAAGTTGTTGGCTTGATGTTTCTGCGCCCTGGATGGATTCATTTGCAACAGGTGTAGTATTGTCACTCCTAGAGTTGTCCAATATGGCTGAAGAGGGAACAGGTGGATAACCACTTTCAACATTGCCATGGTTTTCAACTGGAGTTTCAGACATCATTACAGTTGAATCAGGGGACTGGCCAACTTCACCTTTACTTTGTGATTCAACCGCAGTGTCATCATTGGAAGATTTCTCAGGAATTGGGCGTGTCAAGCTGGATACAAGAAAATCCTCAAGACCTTGGGGAATGGCAGACAAATTTGATCCACCACTTAGCTGGTTATCATTGGTCCACAAATTAAATCGGTGTCCTTGACGTCCATTTCGCAGTGTCCGAAAAAATGAATTCAATCGAGATGAGGGACCTTCCAAGTTCCTATCCAAGTTAGCATTACGGACATTCTCTGTAAAGAGGGAGGAAAAGGAAGAACAGATGCCATGAGTAAAAACTGACTGTTCTAAAGACTGGATGCAACTTCCAGAAATTTAGCAGCGCACAAACATTTACATAAATTGATAAAAGTATATACTGAGTAGAGAGGACAATTAATAGGACGCAAACCTGTTTGTCTTGGAGGACCTGCATCCACTGAGGATGGCGGTTCCACCAAAAGTGGATGCTGGGAAGGCGCAGTGCTATCAACATTTCTGCCCAATAGATTATAGATGGATGTAGTACGACCCTGGCGTCTGGATCCAAAAATTTCAACAGGCATTACGTGGAGAGTTTCACTGCTAAAGCTATCTCTGCCAAAAAGCTCTATATGGTCAAACACATTTATCCCATTCATTTCCTCCCCCAGCCTGAGTATAACACCATCCTCGTCATCCTCGTCATCATCATCCTCTTCCTCCATTACCTCCTCATCAAACTCGTCTTCATCATTTTCATGGTCATCATGATCTGTATCAGCATGTGGCAGATGATGTGATTCATCATCTTCGAGGTCATTGTGTTGTTCATCATCACCACCTTCATCTTCATCAACTTGATCCCCTTCATCCCCTGACATCTCATCGTCATCCTCATCATCAAGATCCACTTCTACATTAGATCGAATTTCAAATCTTATGCCTACAGCATCAAGGCCATTTTCAAGATTTCTGACGCTCTCGGAATTTTCATGCATGTAATCATCTTCGGCAGCGGCAAAGCTGCCATCAATATCCTGGTCGTGCTCCATATCATCTGTGACAGCCTCAGACCCACCATAATTCTGGTTTGTGCTAAAAGACTCTCTGCTGTTATTTGGCCCTGAATTTTCATTAGCTTGGTTTGAAGTTTCCATGGACTGAGACATGCTACCACCAGCATTATCTTCCCTAGGCTGACTGTAATCAGTAGGTTTTGTCAAACGCTCCCCTCTTCCAGTGTTCGACTCGAACGCATGGATATGTTCCTTGGTCACGGACTCCAGAACTTTAAGAAGCCCTGTCGCAACCTTGGATGAATCGGCGTGATCCAGGTCTATCACGCGAAATGTTCTAGTGAATGATTGAACCAGACCAGCCTCTATGAAAGTAACAGAAGCTTCTGCAGATATGGATGAACCTGTTGGCGATCGAGCAGCTAGTACATCATTGAGCAGGCCAGCAAGAGCCTGAATATCAACTCCTGGTGCCCTAAAACCACTAGAAGAATCAACAAAATCATTGAAAGCGTTGTTGATCTCTGTGAAGATTCTTTTCCTTGCCTCACTGGAGCGAACACATGATGCTACCAGGAACTGGTTGGCTCTGCTGGCCAGTTTATGCCGCCAGTCCACATCTGTTTTCCTCTCCTTAGAATTTTCAGAATATGGTAAGAATTTATAAAGAACATGTTGAAAAATTCCACTACTACAGTAAGCTGCGGCACCCCGTTGAGGAATACCCCCCCGGTAACCGCAAACTTCAGCATCTTTCCGGATTAAAATATGAATAGATGATGCATACATCAAAAGAATCTCCGTCAGCAGCTTCAATATAAATACAATCTTAGCCATGGATGCAGAAGAATCTTGACTGTTGGCTTCATTCTCTTCAGATGCAGACACAATACCCTTTCCTTTTCCCTTGCTAGTGGAAACATCAATATCCATATCGGTTGATGAGCTAATTTTGGTCACAGATTCATCCTTCATAGGAGGTAGAAAAGATATTACTGAATCCAACAGAAGATCAATTACACTTACAAAACTCTGAGGAGGTTTTCGATAGATCTTTAAATTCTTAAAATTTGTATCAGGATGCTTTCCATGCCCACTGCCAACACCACCCTTCCCATCATTAATTTGCTGTTTATCTTTCTCCTCATTTTTCTCTTTCTCCTTCTCTCTCTCTTTGCACTTATCCTTGTCACGGTCTTTCAGCAAGACAATATAAGGCCTATCACCCACCATTTCAACATGGCATACAGACTTAGCAGCTTGCATAAAAATCACTGGATCCCGTTTAATGACTGAACTTAAATTAGACAGAAAATTGCGGGGCGTAAGCCTTCCAGTGGATTGTCTGTTATTTGCAGTTGCAACACTATGCCGTATCTCAGACTCCATAGCTTGCTGCAGGGTTTGGGAATCTTCGAGGATGTGTCGTATTATGATAGCAGCAACATTGTCAAAGCCAACAAACAAGCAAGTTGTTGGCAAGGAAAGAAGTGAGTGTAAACCCCCCGCTTCCAGAAAACTAACAGCAACCGAGTGATTTCTCGTAAGAGTAGAACAGAGCTGCAATGCAGCATGCATTGTTTCTGAAGGTAGTTGTTTCCTCATGCAACCACAAATTATTTCAACAAGCCAATTTTGCTCCTGTATATCCAAATGCTTCGGCAAAATCCCCAAAGTTGTCTGCAATTTGTTCTGCTTGTCATCGTCAATGACAAGAGATGGTTGGCTGCCAACATCATTCTTCTTCAACAGTTCTAATATATCAGCATTTAACTTTATATCCACTTGTGAAAGCCGATCAAGGGCAATAAGAGCTGAAGTCACCCATTTCGGAACTTGAGATGTTTCTCCATCATGTGAACTAGAATTCCACAGTGAGAGCAGATCAGATGCAACTTTAACCAAACCACTCTTGGAAGCTAATTCTCGTGCAGCTGAATCTTCATTAAGAATTAGAGCAAGCACGTGAAATGAAGAAGAAAGCATGTTTCTGTTTCCGCTGTTGGATATGCTACCACAAAGCTTCACTTGTTCGATGATAAATGAAATGACTCTTGGTCTTTGCAAACCTTCATTTTGTGAGCAAATCATCACAAGAAGATCTCGAACAGGGAAAGCCAAGGAGTCTTTCAGTTGAAGAAGCTTCCTACAAGTATACAATAGCTCATCAACCGGAGGGAGTTGCACCAATTCCTCTTCAATGGTCTGACTGCTTTCATTTGCAACATCTTCCTTTACGTTTGATCCAGAGTTCCCAAGGGACATAGCAAGTGCACGTGCAAGTTCATCATCTTCTGGGGTTTCCTCGGGATGTGAGAACAACCATTCCATTGCAAGCTCCACACTATTTGAACCAACGTGCCTCAGGGCCTCTTCAGCTCGAGACCTGGAAAACCCCATCTCTACAATCATTGAAATTGCTGACTCATTCGGCGGAGGCCCAGCCACACGGCCTGCATTACTATTAACATTTTTCACTTCTACACCAGAGTAGATGTGCCTCACAATGTTAACAACTCTGGCAATGAACTCATAACTGCATTCTGGGAATTGTGGGTGGTTCCAAACAGGAAGCACAGCCTTCAGCACATTGGAGTGAAGAATCTTCACAAACGTTTCGGCATCCTGAGGAAATGGTGCACCCCCACTAACTAGAGGCTGGGTGAGCAAATGCTTTGTAAAGGGAGATAATATAAAAGATGAAGTCACCAAGTGGTCCATAAGTTCACCATAGCTAGCCAAGGGTCCATATATCCATGAGCTATCAGTTTCATCTATTTGATCTTGCCTCCCTTCATCAGTCTCCATGGGAGATGCAGGAGTTCTGTTGACGGCAAAAAGTAACTGACTGGTAGCTTCAAATGTTGTCAAGACTGATTGAATTACCCCTTGTCCATACAAGAAATTTAATAGAACAGGATTGCATGAGTCAGGTTTGTCCAGAAGCACGCCATCAATGAAATTAATAACCTTGCCGAAGTAGCGACACTTGGTTGAAACAGATATCTCAGATCCAGAAGGGTTGGCATGACCCTCAAAATTCATGTGGTCTAAAGCTATCGAAGCAAAGGTAGAAGCCACTGATTTTGAAGGAGCAGACACATTTAGCATATCATCCCGACGACGAGATGGAAGTAGCATCACCTTTCCCAACTCTTGAAACAAATGGGTTATGTGAATGGATAATGATCTTACCGTATCACAACAAGAATGATAGTAAGATTTATGCATGTCATTATCCTTTCTGGCAACCATTTCAGTTCCATCAGATGAACTGGACTGATGTGATTCTTGACTGGCTCCCAGCCACGAACTTGAAGGTCCATCTATATTCTGTCGTTGCTGAGAAAGATCACGATAAAGATTTATAAGGTCAAAAAACTGAGATTCAAAGCTCCATCCAGATGTTCGTCTTCTAAGTGAAGGATCAAGAAACTGCCTGACGGTATTCAACCTCTGGTCTTCAGTATCATTTGGACTCAGTTCTGGCGGTCGTGAATCCTCACCAGAACCAGTAGATTCTACCTCTGTATCAACCTTAGCATCTTCAAGTTGAGCAATTTGCCATAGAACTTCACGCTGAATAAAACCCATATCTTCCAGAACATCCTTACTGCCATTACCAAATTCTGTAAGCAATGCAGTTACCCAGCGATTATCCTTTGAGGCAGCTAAAAATAAGAGGAATTCAACAACAGAGAGGGATGAAAATACACTGCTATCTGGAGTGGTCTTAGGTTCCAGAAGAAAGGAACCAGAGACAACACTGAACGCAGTCAATGTTTTCTTCAGATGATCTCTGAGTGTAGAACAGAAGGCACGAGCCAAAGGAACGGAATGATGCTGAGTAAAACTCTTAAATACCAAGGTGCTATGCAATGCTATGGACATTCCCTCGGTTGATTGAGTAATACTTGGGCGTAACAGAAGTTTGAATAAAGCTTCAATACCTGATTTCTCCACAAATAACCGACATGTCTCGGAATTTATTATTGTCCTGTGAACAAGCACCATCACATGAAAGATACACAGCTGGATAAACTGCTCATCACTGATGCCTTCAACAGACAATTTTTTCTCACCAGGGGAGCGGGAGCAAGTACTTAAATTTTCTCTGTCCTCAGAATCCATGGAATCCATTACCATCATGTTGTTTTCATTTTCTCTCACTGCTGACCCAGAACCTGTTCTTTCTCCGAGCAATGCAATCTTATTAACAATTTCAATGATAAGATCAACACCACTGCCTCTCAATGGAGATACGTGCCGTAATAGCTCTTCTAGAGCATTCGCCAAAGGAACAATACCCTCATTCATTGCCATCACATACCTTTTGTCAGTAAATATATCTACGAGGCAGCGTAAAGCTGAAGTTTCTCTCACTGCCTCTAAGCCCTTGGCATTGAGGCAAATTGCACCGAGGCCATTGAGAATGCATGTAATGGCTTTTGAAGAAGGAAGTATACCAGCCGACACCGATGATAGAAATGCAGCAGGTAGACCCAATTCATGCAAGACATTAAAACAGGTTGGGTCTTTGTGAATCATTTCGCTCATAAGAGTAACAGCTGAGGAATAGATCTCGCCTCCAAACTTTTCCACGTTACTGAAAATCATTGACAAAGTGGGAGTCAAAGAAACATCATAAGAATTCTGTGATCTAGTAGAATTTGCCGCAGCATATGTCGCAGAACCAAGTGCCTTCAACAAAGCCCTGACGAGTCTCTTCTGGGCATAGAACTGATCGTCGCTGTATTTATTACATTGACCAATTGTCATAGTATTGTTCTCTGCCTCAGCCAAGTCAATCACTCTATGCACTTCAATCTGCAATCTGTAAACCAAAAGCTCTACTCCACCCAAATCTTTGAAAAGAGTCACTGCTGTATTGCTGTAATCCATGAGCTTCTGCAGAGTCTTCACAGCTAAATAAACAAGATGCACGTGTTTAAGATCTGAATCTTCCAAAAGAGGTAAAAAGGTAGGCACCATCCCCGACCCCCGAATGATGCTCCCAGTACTTGAAGAAGATATTACATGTAGCATGTAAAACTGTAGAAGTGCTTCAACAAAGGCAACAGATGACAGATCACTGGAGTTTTTCAATGACAAGATTGCTCTTTGCAGTACATTTAAGAGGATTGTGCGATTACCACCTGCAAAACTGATGCTCGATCCACTTAATATACGCGCACGTTCATGAGATGCTGAATATGCAGCTAACAGTGCTCCCAAAGCTGCAATCGCAAGTGTTCTTATGCTTCCAGAAATAATTTCTTCGGACCTCACAATTCTGATTAATTCATTTGTATATTCTGGCTCATTTGCAAAAAAAGAAACAAGTTCATCATGTGAATCGCTAGACTGTACAAGCACAATGAAAGCAAGAAGACAAATCTTGCTGTAAATCCTGCATATTCTGGGAGAGCGGAGGGCATGGGCATATCTGATTCTGGTCGACAATGAGAACCTATGCTCTGAAGGTACATTATACTGATCAATGCACAACTTCATAAGCGACAGGTCATCCTCTTTCCATAAGTGAAGATCCGGGAGATTGATCACGCTCATCCCAGAAGAAACCGTGTTATCATTAGGTTCTGAAATGCTGTGAGAATTGGCACCATGCAGTTCAAAGTAAAGTGTTGACCCTATGCGATACTGTAACTTGTCCTGATCACTTTGCACGTCAGACGAAAAGAGGTTTAGCCCTTCCTCTGGGGTCCTCTCATGTAGTGTGACGCATGAATACAAACCTAAGCCTTCTTCTTTTGTACCCCATCCCTGTGCAAGAGAAAGAAGATGGCTGTTCACAGACCCACAACCAACCAGCTTTCCATTTGCATGTAGCTTGGACGGAATTATCTTCACTAGGGCAGATAGTGTCTCCAAAGCTGCAACGACAATTTCAGGATCTGTTGATGCAAGCAAGAGCCTGAAATGCTGAAGAGAGAAAAGAAGTTTAGGACAGATAACTTATGCAGGATTGACTTTCTCGTCACACATCAGGATACAAAAAAGCAGTGTGAACTTTATGCCTTCTCCTTTCCTTTCCCTTTTTTTTTTTTTTAATTGGGGAGGAGGGGGGAGTAGTGTTAGGTAGCCAAGTAAGAGGGGAAAATAAAAAATAAAAATAAATAAATAAATAAACCTTTATCCAACTACAGTAAAAATAGATCATATTTTCAGTGTTCAGCCTTACCTCTAAGCCACTAAAAGAACTCTTATTGTGGCAATTTTCTAGAATGAATTGCATCACTCGCAGAATTTGTAGAACTGCTTGTTTTGGAAATGGGCAAACATCGCCTAAAATATTATCAGACAGGAGGAGATCGTTCCTGTTGGATAAATACGTCTTGAAATATGTGTCGAAATGTATAAATAATGGTCTCCAGTGATGGAAGTTCCCCTGGAACAAAGCAAAATATCAGTGGAAAGCCAATGAACCACAGGAAAAGAGTAACTATAACGAGGAATAATCACCACCTTGCCAAACTCCCAACGAAAACCAGATAGAGGTATTGCTATGTCTTGTAATGGGCATTGAATCACCTTGTCAATAAATGCCTTTATTCTAGGAGGCTGTGAAAGAAAAACACAGTCAAGGTTCATGAACTAGGCAAGAAAAGGAAAGATTAATAAAAATGGTAAAAGGCCATCTTATCTCCAAGTCAGATCTCAGAGTAGATAACAAAAATCACACGGCTTGATAGTTTAATAATTACAGGAGTTCGATATCACTGCTTAAAACAGACCAATTAATTTCAGCTAGATCACTCATGATGACCCACTAGTAAAGTATAAAAGCTTACTCCAAATTATTTTAAATGTGATCATCAAAATCATAATGGAGACAGCAAGTATGGCTAAGCGATTGATAAGATGAAATGGTATTCTTCCATTGGATAGAGATGAATTGTTGTGAATTCAAATACGAGGAACTTAAAATCAAAAAAAATTGCAGGCAATTGTCATGTTAGAAATAAAAAGCAAAGTCAATTAAATATAACCAACATAACCCATAGACCACAATATAATAAAATACACACGAAGAAGCAACACTGTCTCGCCAGTTCAAAAAGATAAAATACATCTATTTTAATGCCTTACATACATGTATATTTGGAAATCAGTAGAATTAAACCACCAGGTCAAAGATTCTACTCAGTACATTGAACTATCAAAGAAGCTGAATGGATCATGAACTCATCAATTGCTACATGAATAATTTGTTATATTACAATAAACTGGTATTTTTAAATAAGAATTCCTCAGTCACTCACCCAACTATCTCACCTCAACAAAAACATGAATATATCAATCAAAAATTTCATCTCATTTTTTATTTGCAGTTTTCTGCTTTTATATTTTTTAGCCTATGACTCGTGTTTATAAACAGTTTTTAAAAACACGAGCCACTTTTATCCACTCATTTCAAGATACAAAAGTACTACCCACTTATTTTTATCTATGTATAATTTAAACCGTTAATAAACACCTCCCAAACCACTTTTATCCACTCATTTCAAGATACAAAAGTACTACCCACTTATTTTTATCTATGTATAATTTAAACCGTTAATAAACACCTCCCAAACATGCTTTTAGTTTTTTAGCCACATATAAACAACAACAAAAACAAAAAAAAGGGAATTTGTAGACAAATTTCTATTTGGTTGTACTCAAAATGTCTTTCAAATTTTAATATTCTGGAAGCAAAGATTTGTTCTTTTGAATGGCCACCAAGTAGAGACAATTTAAATATGATTATCTTGTCCTTCTCATTCAACCCCCTCTTAATCATTTTCTTGTTCTCCTGATTTTCCTCCCCCAGATTACATGAGATATTTTATCCACATATCCATATTCAGTTCCATTGCTAGGCAGCACCATATTATTAGTCTTCACATTTTATTCGCTTCTTATGTACAAGAACATTTCCAAGTAGCTTCTTGCCTTCATATCATGGTAGTTACTTTATAGATGAAATAGAAAGCTAGACGTGATTACAGTTTCAAGAAAAACTTCAATGAGATATCAATTAAATCCTCCAAGTCAAGTTTGCAATCAAAACAGCACCTAATACAACCTCATTCAAACAAAATACATTAACAGCTATAAAGTAGAAAGAGGATCCAATATGCCTCCACTCAGTACCCATTTGGCCCAAATATGTCTCGAGGCATGAAGTGTTAATTTGACTCAACATAAATTCATAACTACATAACAAGTATTAACGAGAGGAGAAATTTCAGAATTCCATTTACTTGACCAAAGGAACCAAATACAACATAAAGAGCATCTACCACCAGTATCTAAACCAATCAATGCAAACATGAAAAAAAGCATATGAAAACCTCTTGTTAAGCGTGAATACCACCACATTTAAACAATTTTATTTATTTCCAACATAAAAACAGAATAAAATATTAACCGTTAAATATAAATTAGTATTAATCAGATATCACAATTTGGATGCAACACAACCATCCGTGGTTAAAATTTTTATCCAACCCAGCATCCACCCATTTCCCCTTCCCTCCAACACCCATCACTCATAAATAATAAAAAAATAAAAAAAGATTTGAGTGAATAGAAAAAAGTCATCTCTCCTGGACAAAACTGAATGCCAATCTACAAAACATATTTTCTTATATTATTTTAATTATTGAACCCCAACAATACAGTAAATAATAATGAGCCGATTCACCCACTAATAATTTCTACAGAACAAACGTCAATTGGAAACTACACTCCTACATAAATACATACATGCACGTATTCATAAAGCTAGAGAGAGAAACTAAGAGAAGTAATACAGGCTCAGAGTCGACTTTAACAGAAGGGCCGATAGCTCCTTCACTAGAGAGCAGTTGGCGTAGCCTGGATGGCAAGCTTGATCTTACACTAGCCATTTTAACCTCCTCTACTCTGTTCACTGAAATAAAAACAAAAACACAAAAGCCAACCAAGAATCAGTTTCAGAATCTCATTTTTATAAACCAAAAAAAAAACAAAATTCATTAACTACAGATGAACCCGCGATTCAAAATCGAACACCCATCAATTAATACATACAAAAAATACATATAGAGTGAAAGTATGCGTGTACAAAAGGGGGGCTGACCTGGCGGAGAGAAAGGGGGGGCGTTTGATGCAAGCACATCAAAAGGGTTTGGACTGTACAGAGAGGAAATTATAGAGAGAGAAAAGATTGCATCTACTTATTTTTATAGGGTTAATTTTATGTAGAATTCGATTGAAATCGAAACCCTCGTGGAGAGAAGAGGGGAGGGCGGAGTATCTGGCACAATAGTATTTTCCTTCTCAATGTCTTCTCTGTAATTTATATGGTTTACAAGGCGGTTTTGCTCTTTGGTCCTTCATCTTCTTGAATGTTCATTTTTACTCTTTTCTTTCTTTTGACCATTTACATTGATACTACTATTGTTATTCAACGTCCTCTTTTAACTTCGGATGATTGCATAAAAAAAAAAAAAAAGTGAAGCTTTATAGATCAAAAAAAAACTACAAGAGCTATGATACAGTATTTTATATTTTTACATTTATATCATATCTAAATTTATTTTATAGTTCTTTCTAAGTTTTATGTTTAGATGAACTTTAGTTCATAATTTTATGATTTTTGGTTGCATCCATATAGTAAAACGGGAATAATTTGGGATTATATTTCGTGCCAATGATTTGTGCTTGTGGGTCGAAATGAATATTGAAGATCAGCGAATCTGGTGATCAACAATTGTTCAACGGTAAAACTGTTTGTGATGTTGTCAAAATCACGGGCATTGCTTCAATTACCAATGAGAAATGTTAGTAATTGTGCGACGGTACAATTGTTTGTAATTTTAATTAAAATCAATATATATTAGTGATTCGAAAACAAATATTGCCAACAATACCATCGATAATCACCAACATATATTCTGCAGCGATTATCGATAATAGTATCATTAGTGTTGTTGAGAATCATTATTGGTGCTTCGGTCGCCAACATGAAATGATAGCGTAAATCATAACATCTTATTATTTCTATATTTCTTATTTGTTTTTAGGATGCAAACAAATAAATTAAAATACTTTTTTTATCATTTCTTAGTAATATTACTAAGTTATAGATTATCTTTTTAACTTTCATTAATATTATATTTTATACGCAATAATAAAGAAGTGAAAGAAATAAATCAACACAACAATTCAACGTGATTCGACAATGTATCTATGTTCGCACGAAACGAAGTGAATATATATTATTCAGTAATTTTATTCAGTATGAATAATATAGTTACATCATTGGTATATATATCATCGGCGCACGCACCCACACATCATGGCCAATACAAAACTCTAGGAACCATTCAAGAAAATACTCATGTACCGTATAGTGGGGATGTTACCCTCACACCCCTAACTCATTCAGTATTCCTAGCAAACAAACAGCTACATACACAACAATCTCCACCTAAGAAAAACAAATAAAAAATATAGCCTAGGAAAAACACAATTTGGGACCAATAGATTAGGACACCTCCTCTCTAACACCTAGATATATTAATCAAGTTCAAGCAATGCTTGAACCTATCCATTGTTATTGGCTTTGTCAACATGTCTCTGCATTCTTTGAGGTATGCACATTCTCTAATAACAGTTCTTCTGAAGTAACCAACTCCCTTATCTTATGAAATCTCACATCAATGTACTTGGTTCTCGCATGATAAATCTGATTCTTTGCTAAGAAAATGGGGTTCTGACTATCACAATACAACTTCATTCCATCTTGTTTAATCCCAAGCTCATTGACAAACCCTATCAACCACAATAATTCCTTTAGTGTCTCAGTTTTCGCCATGTACTCTACTTCAGTCATGAATAACAAGTGATAGCACAATTGATCTCCAACATATAGGCCCCCCTACGAGTGTGAAAACATAATTTGCATGAAACCTCCTATCATTTAAGGTGCCTACATAATATGCATCTACAAATTCCTGAACTGAAAAATCATGTTGTCTCCCAAACATGATCACACTCTCCATTGTACTTCTCAAGTACCTTAAAATCCACTTTACAGCTCTCCAATGCTCTATGTCGAGATTAGCCATGTACTTGTTCACCACACTAACTACATGTGCTAGATCTAATATAGTACACACCATTGCATACATCAAACACCCCACTACATTGGCATAGTCCACCTTTGACATCTCTGCAATTTCTTTTTATTATTTGGGCATTGATTAGTAGACTTGAGATGATTTATCAATGGTGTAGCCACTGGTTTTGCTTCGGATATGCTAAATCTTTTCAACACTTTCTTCAAATAATTTTTCTGAGACAGTTATAATTTTCTAGTCTTCCTATCTATGTTGATCTCTATGCCAAGAATCATCGTAGTCGGTCTCAAGTCTTTCATGTCAAACTTTCTACTTAACAAAGACTTCAATCCATCTACCTCATTCATGTTCTTAGTAGCAATTAGCATTTTATTCACATACAACATCAAAAGAACATAAGAATCGTCCTCAAGAACTCTATAGTAAACAAAACAATCATACTCATAGCGACTGTCGCCAATCTGAATCATGTGGGAGTTGAACTTCTTGTACCATTATCGAGGAGACTACTTAAGCACATATAAAGATTTCTTCAGTTTACACTCGAGATTCTATGTTTCTGGTTCCAAGAACCCCTCGATTACTCTATGAAAATCTGTTCATCCAACTCAGCATGAAGCAATACGGTCTTCACATCCAACTGCTCTAACTCCAAATTAAAACTATCCACCATTGCCCAGACAATCTTGATGGAAGTATGTCTGGCTATCGAAGAGAAAATCTCATCATAATCTACTCACTTCATTTGTGTGTATCCCTTAGCTACTAACCGAGTCTTGCATCTTTCCACTTTCGTTTCTAATATTGCTTATTTCTTTCTGTACACCTACTTACACCCTATCGGCATCTTCCCCTATAAAAGCTCCACAAAATCCCACGTATCACTTTTATGCAATGACTCAATTTCCTCCATCGTAACCTCCATCCATTTACTTTTGTCCTGACTACCAACGGCATCCTGAAAAGTTATAGGATTACTATTGTTGGTAATGAGTGCATAAGAAATTGAATTCTCGAATCTATACTTCGTCGGTGGCCTGATAGTGAGACGTGGTCTATCTGTGGCAATATTGTTTCTCTTTTGAGCCATAATTGTTTACTCCCCGAGCATTGATCTCCTTGTCAACATTGCTAGCTCTATCTACACCACTTGGCTCTTGTTGCTGCCCTATCCTGAACTGAGCTTTTCTTCACTTGGAGAGACTTTAAGCATGAATACTTATCAAAAACTGCATCCCTGCTGATCACCATCTTCTTTATCCCTGGATTCCAAAATTTGTACCATTTTACTCCTTTCACATAGCTCATAAATTGCACTTTCTTGATTTCAGATCAACTTTGGATCTCTTATCACTAGATACATGCACATAAGCGGGACACCCAAATAATCTCAATCTAGAATAATCAATTTCATTACCCGTCCAAACTTCTTTTACAACTTTCTCATCTAGTACTATTTGTGGTGATCTGTTTAAAACACGTATTTGTGGTGATCTGTTTAAAACACGTATGTTCACCTTTTCTGCCCAAAAACCCTTTGGAAGCCCTGCATTCAGCCTCAAACATCTTGTTTGTTCTGCAATTATTTTGTTCATCATCTCCACTACATCATTCTATTGTAGTGACTTGTGAAATATATTATGCCACTGAATACCATCCTCCTCATAGAATTTCAAAAAATTGTGAATCTGCGTACTCTATACCATTGTCTATCCGGAAGTACTTAATTTTCCTGCCCGTCTGATTCTCTACCTCTATTTTCCACAATCTAAACTTGGCAAATGCTCCAGACTTGTGCTTCATGAAACATACCCAGATTTCTCTCTAGAAACTCCATCATCGATCCCCAAAACATCAGAATGCACACAATCAATAATGTTATATGTCTCTTGCTTTTCCATCTTGAACTGTACTCTAAACTATTTCCAAAGTATACAAAACTTGTAGAAATCCGTTTGCGTGATTTTACTTCTTTCAACAAATTTCCCTTGTGAAACTCAATCATACCAGATTTTCCTATATACTCTAGTCACATATGTCATAAGAGAATGTCATCTGACTTAAATTCTGCTGTGCAACTCTACCTACAATTGTATTCTCCAACAGTTTGTAAATATTCCCTGCCAACTTTTGATCTTTCATAACAATCATAGCCATTTTCTTTAGTGTCAAGACCACAAACTCTTACTTATAAGAATTGCTACTGGTGTCTGAAGTGCCCAAAGAAATTATGTTCTTTCTCAACTTTGGTACATGCCTAACATCATCCAAAATCGTCATCATACCATCAAACATTTTAAATTTATGGACCACATTCCAATGACCTTACATGATGCTTTATTACCCATCAAAATAGATCTAAAATTACTCGAACGATATGAATCAAACCAATCCTAGTAGAGGCACATGTAATAAGAACAGGCTGAATCAAGTATCCAAAAGTCTTGTAATCTATCAAAATTACCTACAGAGACTGATGGATGTCTCCATCTCCAGCATCTGAATCTCTTTATGCAACACTAGCTGAATCTGATGACCCATCTCCTTTCTTTTCATCAACATGCTTCTTATTCGGACAATTCTTTACCCATTTGATGGCACTTGTAGTATTTGACATTTTTCTTGTTTTGATTCCTGGACTTCGATCTCATATTCCCTTTGTAATAAACCACCACATCTTTTTTTTTCACACGATCCTGGTAGCCTTTCACGATCAACCCTTCACCTTGTGAACTTTCGCCAGTACTCAATTTTTGCTGGTTGTAGGCAAATAGGGTTGATGTGACTTCATCCAGTTTTGAGAGTCTCTTTACCACACGTCAACGTGGTCACCATGTAATCGTACGAAAGGAGGAAGAAAGCACAAAAACATCATTGCCTTATCTTCGTCATCGAACTTGATGTCAATTCGCAACAGATTGCTAATAATCTGATTGAACACATTAGTATGTTGAATCATATCTGTATCCTCTGAGCCTGTAGAGTTCGTAAGAGACTTTAACATGTAACGACTCTCCAAATTTAGTCAATCATCAGTCAGAGACTCAACGTCCATGAAGTAATACATGATCTTGTTCGTCAAACAAAATCGAATTGTACCCAATGCTCATGCCTCGAGCTATTCCCAATCGGCAACTGAAGTAGCCTTTACCTTCTTCCCAGTTAGCGCATTCACCATTCCTTGATGCACCAACAAATCCTTTACCTTTCACTACCACAATCCGAAATTTCGAGTTCCATCGAACTTCGTCACATCAAATTTTGCGATCGAAGATCTCATCATCTAAACATGATGTTTTGATACCAGTTTGTTGCATTTTATGCGCAACAATAGAATAGTGAATAGAAGAAACCAAAACAAGAATTTAACGTGGTTCGACAATGTACATATGTCCACAAGGAGCGAAGCAGAGATATAATAATATGGTCACATCATCAGTATATATATACTAACCCTAACTCTGACCTATACAAAACGTTAGGGCCCGTTTAAGAAAATACTCAAGTACCATACCGCAAGGGCAATGCCCCCTCACCCCAACCCATTCAGTATCCCTGGTAAACAGACAATAAATTAAAACCCAAAAGGTCGATACCGGAGCGTACACAACAATTAATTTCCAGGACTTTCAATTAAGATATAATTTGTATATTCTTATTAATATGTTTGTTTTTGACATTTTCTTTGATAGATTAAATTTTTTTAATATTAAAATTTAAAAAGACTTTTCATAATCTTTAAATTTTTTAATACTATTAATTGTCTACAAAATTTTCCCATAAGAGACAAAATACAAAAATATGAAAATCCTAAAAATCGGGACCCACATTAAATCGGGACTTTAGGCATTCATTTATTCACATATTGCTTGAGCTTGCTCTGATATTAGGAACCGTCCGTTGGAACTGTTAGCTCTTCAAAGGAAAACAATTGAAATTTAATGGTAAGAGTTAAAGGTTGAATAACAACTTGTTAAAATTATCATAGCTCTGGAACATCACTGCAATTTTTGCCTATAATACTAATGTAAGTTATGAAAGTTGAATTAAAAGGATAATTAGCAACTTGGTTGAAGCTCCTTCTTGGTTGTGTTCAAATTTGATTGAGATTATGCTTTAAACGCAGATCTTATTTTCTAGCCATCTCTAGGCTAATTATGTTGTTATCCCCAATATTTATCTCTTTTAAAATGTCATTTAGTCCATTAACTTTTAAAACGACAAGTGACAAAGTGAAGGGTAGGATAATATTTAGCAAATTCAATGAATAGTGAAAGAGATTTGACCCATGTTTGATTTAGATTAAAATATTATTAAAATTCAAAGTCAAATATCTCATTCACCGAGCATCAATTTTGACAATTAAATATGTGATTTCGATATTTTCAAAGAAGAGAACATGAATAGAATCTACTTTGATGTTTCAAAATGAACTAACGGAATTCACTCAATGTTTTGCCAAAATAGCGTCACGGGGCTATTTTCCCAAAAAGTTCAATGATAATTGAAATATTTATCCCACACTCTCTCTATCTTACTTCTATTTTTATTTTAATGCACCACATTATATATAAACATTGCATAAAACATTTTTTAATAGATACAGCACAATCCTTTTACAAAGACTAGTTAAATACTTGTATAATGCACGGGCTTTAGTATTTTTAAGGTAATGTTAATATATCAAATATTAATAAGAAACTAAATTATTATTGTGAGAGTTCAGTGAGTTTTAACGTAACATAATAATTAGTAAAATTTACAATATTCTAGTAAAATTTGGAACATCCTTATGTGGTTGGAAATTGATTTGTGAAATATTTTGGTCATATTTCATTTCTTTTGACTTCTAATTGAATTCAATTGACCCTTAGCATTTTCGAATTTTCATCATGA
>CAIGRH010093894.1:0-11881 GCA_903798295.1 Fraxinus nigra
TTATTCACAGTCATATACACAAATTGTCATATTCATTACTTTCGTGATTCCAAAGTTTTTTACTCTCAAATCGCCATTTCCACTTTCGTGCTTTCAAAGTTTTTTTAACATTATCTCTTTCCATATTAAACCCAGAGGACTTGTTTTGTGTTTCTATGGGAATTCATCATTGTTCTACTGTGGTTAGTTCTGAAGATTTGCTTCCTGTTTGGACGAGAATTAAACATTGTTCTAGTGTGGTTACTTCTAAATGTTTGTATTCTTATTTTTATTTTATCTTATAATATAATTGTTTTATTCTTGCTTCTTCATCCGTGAATTATATTCGTAATTGTTTCCTCTTGCTTTTTCATTCATGAATTATATTCTTATTTAATAAAATTATCCTATATAGATTTAGATTATATATATGAAAATGTTTCAGAGTAAAAAACAAAAAGATGTGGCTATAAATGTCAAAAGAGGTTCGATTTGTAATTAACGTTCATTTGATAAGAGAGTATATAGAAAAATAATGAAAAAGTTATTGAGGAATGAAAATAAAATTACAATTAAATATTATTTGACGGAGTACCAGCTCCACATAATGCAGAGCACACGGCAGTTTGCGCACTGCTTCGCATAATGCGGAGCAGTTTCCTTACTGCTCCGTATAATGCAGAGCACAAGCTCCGCATTGTTACAGAGCATCAACTCTGCATTACACTGCTCCACATAATGTGGAGATGATGCTCATGAGCTCCGCATTATGCGGCCCGCACTGCTTCGTATAATGCAGAGCTTGCCTTTTTGATTTCTCTTTGTAAAAATAGCTTGTTCTGTTAAATTCTTCTTTCGTTTCAGGATATATAATAATATAAAAAATATTTTATAATTGTGTTTGAATGTCATATCATGAATATACAATTGTATTGAATTTTGTTATCATATATTATTTGATGACTTCAAAATTTTGCTTCCCATATAATATAGTTATACAAATGTTGTTATTATTTGTTAATTGTCACTAACACTACATTAGTTTATTCTCCATTCAGACAACAATAAATTCATTATCATCATGGATTATCTGAAAACATCTGGTAATGACAAGTCTGATGTCCAAAATATTTTTGAAACCACAAGCAAATCATACAGTGCTTTCATTCGTGTGTCAAGTATATTGATTCAAGTCAGTTTGGTCGCTGATTCGGAGAATTTCATTCATTCTTTTGTAATACAATCTATCTACTCTTAATATTCAAGATGTTAATATTACCTTCAATAAAACACAATCCGTACATTGCACGGGGCAAAAACTAATTTTTATAGAAATGCTTTGTTCAATTAGAAAAAACTTTAAACTTTTTTAGAAACCACTTCTAAAAAAAGTACAAGGAAAAGCTCTGTCAATGGAAACTTCATAGAAAATGCTGCCCACCTTCCATATCCTTGCATCAGTCTTTTATACACAACGATTAATCATTATTTTTTCACTTCTCCTTACAATGTACACAGAAAAAACATTTATTGGGTGGCCTTTAGAAGTATCCTAATGAACTTCACTTTGATTGCCTTTCTATGTCGGATCTTTTTCCTTTCTTACCTCATCGTGCCCCCTTCCTCGACTATTCTCTCCTCATTTGGCATTGAAGGAGGAAAGCAAAACGAGAAAATAGACGAGAAGAGAATGACACAAGTCATCAGCAGGTCCAGGGCACATACTAATTGCTCTAGATGCAAGAAGGAGGGTCAAGACTCGAGTCCTTGTGGGTTTTGGATCAGCTGGTTGAACCCAATTGCAACAATAATTGCAACTTGCAATACAGATAAATAACCCATGTTGATTCGTCAAAAAGAATGCCAACTCTCTAATCACGAATTGCTCAGGACGGATCAATTATGGTCTTGCCCAGAACAAAGGTAACAAGCGACAGTTCAATGAAGAATATCGTGTTTATTAGACCTCGATCAACTGTCCACCCAAAGATCGTAATCCCCCCGGGATTCGAACGCAAATACATCACTGCATAGACAGTAAAAATGATCAAACATGTAAAATGTTCGCAGAATGGGAACATCAGAAGAGAATGCAAAACCAAAAAGTGTATAACTTGAGTCTTAATGGACCAAGGAGTTCAATTATAATAGAAGTTAATTTGTATCAGGTTCATTCATATACGAAAATATAATGTAAATGTAATATTGTCTAATCTGCCAGAAAACTAACATTGTAAGAGAATAGAGAGAGAACCTGGTATAAGATGTTAATAGAATCGAACCTGTCCCTCTAGTCATAACTCTATAATTGGTACGCTTTGTTTTCTCTATTTTTTTGGTGTTATTCACGATCTTGTTTCCTAAAACTCTTTCCAAAATGAGGCAAAGGAACATGTCTTTTATTTTCTAACAATGACATGTAGGTAAATCTTCTAGAAGAAGAAACCATTTCTTTCGAAAATGGCAAGCTCTATCAATTCCGAGCTGGAGGAATTCCTCGCTTACTCATATCAAGGAAGGTGAATCTAATTTAAAGTAGAAAAATATGCACGTTAGATATTGTAAATGTGTACGCTTCTACGAATTCATACCTAGTAGAATATCAACATACAATTGATGCAAACGTGGTGAATTCCTTCCCTTCTTCAAATCTTTTATCCTTCTAATATATTGTGGAATCAAAATTATATGGCAGAGAAAGGGTAATCGTACTGAGCTATGATGAGAAATGCTGCACATTAAACTTACAACAAACTCTCAATATTAAAAACCAGAAATGAAGTGTATGATTTATACCATTCTCACTAGTAACAGGGAAATGTTTAGAATAGATTTCCATATCAATACAGATTTTACAAATAGAGAAGAAAAGAGTCAAAAGACAAGCATGGCCAAACATGGTAACCTAACATGTTAAGTAAAAAAGGTAAGTTAATTACGGAAATACAAATTCTTTCACTTTTGATGCCAAGGTTGTCAGGATCAGCAAGGAGAAACCATTCGACTTTTCGAGATTGGAGAACATGTTTGTGTAAGCTTAAAAGGTTTACTTATTAAGTTAAATACTTATCAAAAGTGGAAATAAGTGGGTCACTTATTACATTAAGAAAAGAGTTACTTCCAAAATAAGTAACTTAGCCAGACATATTTGCAAACATTTTTTTTAAGCTTAGCATCTAATTCTGTACAAAACAGCAGTAGTTAACTTGCATACCTAGAGCTAGTCTCTTGTGGTACGAGGACATATAAGACGCCAATTGTGTATTTGTTGGCCCAACAATGAAATCCAGTGAATCCAAATCACTTTCCGAGTAGTTCATACATAACGAGCCTGATATATTAGCGGCACCTAGATTTCCCATGCTATTCGAATTTCTCAACTGAGATGAGTCAGTAGAACTACAAGTTATTAAAGCATGCCATCTACTTGCAAGTGCACCAACAGCTTGGGCTCTGTGGGATATTTTTGCAGCGGCATTCAAGCAGAGGATTATTCCCACTACTTGAACAATTGAGGAGACCTGAAACCAGGAAATAGCTCCAAAAAGGGAGAAAAACTAACTGTAGTTACCCAGGTTATAGAACATAAATGAAAGTTTCCTACAAAGAGGACATGTTTGGCCAAGTCTAGAAAAAGTCTAAGCAATTAAAATAACTTTTAAGCTTAGCCAAACCTACTAAGCTTAGAGAAAAATGTACAAGTAATTTTAAGTTCAAAATCTGACTCTGTAAAAGCATATTTATCTTTAGCCAAAAAAGCTTTTGTGACGACAAAACAACTACTCTTATCAAAATTGGAAATTAGAAACCAAAATTCACTCAAAGATGTTCAGCAGAAAAGAAATGTACCGTGAAGGTTAGAGCTTACCGCAAAATCACCACCATTTATGAAAGTAACCATCCCATTGTATTCAGTAGTTTGGAATAAAGTCACGAACTGGCTTATAGTGACGATCAAGAAAAGTAGAAGAAGATAAATTCTAAATCGGTGGCTTATTTTGGAGAGATAGAAGCGTAAACGAGCATGCTCTTGTAATAATACCAAATAATCATGTTCTCTTTCCAAAAGCTTCCCATATTCTTCAAAATGTACTATTTGCAAGTTGCAAACCACATGGAACAAAATGCACGCCGAAAGAAATATTGTTGTCACACAAGTCCATGAAAAGATAAGGGCGAATAAGATAGCAACAGAGTGCCACCATGACTCATGACGAACGTATAAAATGCGTATGACCTCCCGTGCAGTCTTCAGAATGAAACAAGGCAGTACCCATAACACTAGCAAGCGCATAGAATGCTGCGAAACAAAATCCCCATCAAACTTCTTTTAAGTCCCTGTGAAGTGGGTACTGACAAAAAAAACTAAGGAAATCACACATTTCCGTTGCTGTTAGAAAAATTGCAGCATGATATGAATCAATCACTTGGTCAGTCTCACATCTGTCTTTGGCTTTCAATTTCAGTCAATCATTTCGAGATCAAGAAACAAAAATTGAAAGGGAAACATTGAGCTTCATGTGCTGCATAATGCTAAAAATAGGTCATATTATACAAAACTCGTACTTAACATAGAAATAAAAAGCAGTTCAAAGTTCAGACAGTAATCAATTGTGCGAATTTTCTTAGCATAAACCAAGGAACCAAAGACTTGGCAAACAAACTCTAAACTCAAAGTAGTTACTCATAATCATCTACCTTATGTAGTCCAAAGAAACAAGACATACGCATAAGCAGTTAGCACAAATTCATAAGATCACAACGGTCAAACACGCGAATTATTAGAATTAAGTAAACACACAGGGGATGTTTCGTAATGCAGATTGGACAACATTAAAGAAAGGAAGAAAAAAGTTAAAATATTGTACATGATAGTTGATACAGTATACTTCTCTAATGTCTTGTTCCAAACATCAATAATCACAACGATCACACACAAACACATGCCATATAGAAAATCACAATTAATTGAAGCAGAACTCACTGAAATCTTCTGAATATACTGGTCACTGAATCTCTCCACGTGTCCACTATATCGATCAACAAACAGAAATTTCCTAATACCATACTTTCTTAAATTATGTGAAACGCAAACCAGAGATGCAGCTGCTAAACAAGCCTGAGAAATCACAATATCAATTTCAAAAGTCTTGATCTGACCCTTCTCACAACCTGGACAGTTGGAAAGCTCAAGAATCACAACAGGGAGCGAAATTCCAATCAGCAAAAGAAAACCCCAAGAAAGCACAAAACTCAACACTGAGGTTTGATTAAATCCTAAAAATGTGAGAAATGAATCTAACTGTAAAAGGGTTTTATCCAAACGGGTTTCATTATCATTTTCTTGATTTTCTTGACGATTTTCAAGAAGAGGGGCCTGGTCTTGTGGGCTCCTTGATTCCTCTACTTCTACTGGTATAGGACACTCAGCCATTGATTAAAAAAAAGCTAATCTTTATGAATGGTAAATCTTTTATTTGCAGGAACACTTTGAATCTTTGATGATCTTGAAAAGAACGGGAAATGATAGTCAAACAGTGATCTGCAAAGTAAGACAAACAATAAACCATTTTGCAACTAAATTCAATTTTTTATTTTTATTTTTCACTTTTTAATAGTATATTGTTCAAAAAGTTTATTATTTAAAATAATGACCGGAGGCTGAATGTATTACCTCTCAATAAATTACCTAAAAATCAAAAATCTAAAAGGATACTAGAAGATTCTTAAATAAAACGTCGCATAAAGTTGGGTTTAGTCCCGTGTTTTTCCTTGGTTTTCTTGAAAAGGCGTACCTTGGAAATTGACCTTAAAACCAACATTTCATTGTCCAATTGTCAGCTGGTGCAGGTAAAGCTTGATGCCACGCGTACACGAGAGTTTTCCCTCTATTTTTAATTTTTTTAGATGACGCCATAAAGAGGTATTGTTCTCATATGATGCTGATTCTCTGGCAAAAAAAGATATTGGTTTATACTTCAGTGTCAGCTTGAGAATGAGGAGATAAGGGGCTCGAACGAAAGCAAAAGAACAATTGAAAAATTATAGAAACTCGATCTAAATCACCAAGGACCAACGGGCTAGAATTTCAGAATCTCAAACAATGAAGAACTCAACTTCAAGACACGTGTTTACGTTTTGCTGAAGGTATTATTGTTGTATGATGTTGAGAAAATTTGTCGTTTGTTGTCGAAGTAGATAATACGTCTCCAATGATAATTCAAGAGGAACTCCAAGTATTATATATAAGAACACAAAAGAAAATAATAGAAGAATAAGAAGAAGAGAAAAGACTTGAATCACATAAAATGTTATCCTAAAAGCTTGATTTACGCCCTCTCGATTTATAAGAATAGTAAAGGACCAACACACAAATAATTTTAGCGGATTTCAAGTCTAGAAATCGGGTTGCAATTAGTACTATTGAAACCCGGAAAGAAGGAGCAAAATAAGATAATATGAAAATAATTCTAAATATATTTTTGCAGAATTTTGAGACTATAATTCCAAGGTTTTAGATGATAACTTTTTGTAAATAAAACATGAATCCTATCTTTATTTATAGAATTCGTTCAAACACTTTTGTATCAATGTCAACCTTTCACAAAAGTTAAGAAAATTGGATGAAAATGTGTCAAAACAAAATTTAAAAAATTATGTTAACGACCCAAAAATTGCTATATGTGACCGCATAGAGCAATTTTGTGCAGTTGCATAGAGTAGCCAAGTCAGGGAGTTCAAGTCCCTGACGAGGGCCATGCAACCGCATAGCCAAATGGCCTATGCGGTCGCATAGGTAAGTTATTTTGCCTATTTGCCCACTTTTTCAATTTTTCAAATCAATTTTGATTCATTCTCATATACGAATATTTGAACAATAAAATTTATATAACATATGATTGTTCAAAAATCAATAAAACAATGTGATATGAAAAATGGAATTGGAGACCTAAAATTGGCCTACGTGAGTAACGTGACTGCATAGGTCGGGGGCTTGCGATCACATAGGCCTTTGCAGGGTTTAAAGGCCCGCCTTTGGTTGTTCTATAGAATCATACAGGTTTGTTATATGCGGTCGTATAGAACAACAATATAATCGTTAGATACCTGTTTTGTTTGAATTTTTGGTGGCTTTTCAAGTGTATTTTTTGCACCACTTTGTATAGCCTTGCGTGATGGATATATATAGGTGGTTTAGGATCAATAAAACAAGATTGAAAAAATAAAAAAAACACTTGATATTATTCATTTTCTCTTCATATTCATATTCATTTTCATTTTGGGCTCTTAAGTTTTGGAGGATTACACTAAGTGCTTAAGTGTTAATCATTTTCAAAGCTCGATAAATCCTACAAACCATTTACCAAGATCCCTTTAAGAACCAAAATTCAATTCTATAGGGGCAAATATCGTTTGAGGACAACGATTACGTGTTTAAGTCTTTGATTTTTCTTTACAAGTTCTTGATTATTTGTTTTTTGTTTCTTCTCCATTCCTCTTTGTGCAAACGTCTATTTTACAACAATTATTTGTCCTCTCTAAATCGTGAAGCACTCGAGAATATAAATACCCTTAAGATACAATAAACCCTTAATATATTGCATGCGTTGTGCATACATGAAGCAACACTAACATGTTATAATGAAGTTTATATTTGAAGTTTGTACTTAGTGATTCTCATGAAAATGAGAATATTTGATCAAAATACATTTTACTACAGTGGTTATGAATTAAAAATTTGAAATCTGTCCACATACTTGTCAAATGAACAGGAAAAACAAAATGCCCGTTTAGAAGTGAATGCCAAAAATACCCTGTTTTGATCAATTAAAATTACATAATTATCATCAACCCATTACCTTAGAATTCCCCCCCCGCCCCAATTGTGTATAACGCACTTTTTTTCAATGGAAAGAAGTCAAATGTGTACGATATGATGTTAGACGGTTTTCATGATATTCAAAGTAAGGCGCCCACATTTGTTGAAAATGAGAAAAAAAAAAAAAATGGTGGCCAAACGGAACCTTAATATCTGGCTAATGATGAAGTTCAAAAAGGATTTTGAAAAGAAAAGAATACACAAAATAGTTTTAATGCAAGAAGTTCGAGGAAATACATAAGAAATTAATTGTAAGACTATACTCTCAATATCTTCTATATTTCGTCAATATCTCATCATTAGAACTTCAAATCTATCTATAGATTCATTTCTAACTCTTTCCAAGAATGATAATGTTACATGAGAGTCTCAATTACTGTATTGTATATTACATAGTGTTCTAAAACGCGTAAAACGTGGTTAGAAGTGGAAGCGAAATTTCAAGTTTTATGAGTTTACGAGTTTAGGCGAGACTTAGGCGTAAAAAAACGTTTTCTTATTTTTAATTATTTTAAAAATATATTTAATAATTAAAATAATATCTATCAAACAACTAAAATTATAAAATATTATATTTATAGGAACTTCATATATGATTTTGGAATTTGCAACAAAATAACGAGTCTCAATATCATAATTACATAATATAGATAGCACAATATTTTAAATCTTATTTAACTATTTAGATAAAGTAATTTTTAACTTTTGTATAGATAAAATCTTTTAAAAATTTGAAATTAAAATCAAATGAAAAGTTCTTTTTCAAAATAAAATAGAAAATATTAATAAGCTAAAGTCAAATAAAAGACTGAAAAAAAAATAAAAAAATTAATAAAACGCATCCAGGGAAGACGAAAGAGATGAAGGAAAAAATTCAACCGTTTAAGAATAAGAAAAAAAGTGTCTAGGCACGAAGCGTGGCATTTTTGTCCGAATCTCGGACTCCGCTTAAATGAGTTTTTTAGAACACTCATGTTATATAATCGAATTGAGAAGAAAAGTTGCCAAAAAATGGGACAACACATGAAAAGGTACCAAAGCACCTGTTGCTAGTGTTGTGGGAGCTTGTCCACAAGCTTGGCATTCACAAAACCCGCATGTTGTGCAAGTAGGCGACCGTCTTGAAGCCCAGCATGCTATCTGGTGGTCCCACTTGTACACCACCATGTCGAATCTTCCCCGAAATTTATCTCGACTCTTGGACGCTCATAAAGGCAGTACAATGTCCAACCATGACATCAATTTGAGAATTATCGGAGAAAATGAGTAAAAAAACATGGTTAGATTAGTAAATCCCTTATATTGCGTGATTATACAAGTTATAAGCAATTATTATCGTATTGAAATTAGTAAAAAAGTTCGACCATAGAATTACAGGATAAGTTGTTACACAAGATTAAGTTAGAATAATTTATAAATACGTTGGGTACAAGTTAGTTCTAAAATGATTAGTAAGGTAGAAAGCTCAATATGTTTAAAAATTAGTGAGCCTTTTAAGAATGAATTAGGACTATAAGGTAATTGATTAGCGTAGTTTTTGCACTCATCTCGACCTTTATGCAAGATTTCTCTACTAAGATTATGAAGTGTGCTAGGGTCGATTATTATTGATTTTAATTATTTTCTTGATCGTAGGATGAAATCCCCGGACTCAAGTTGTGTTGGTGAAATTGAAAGAAAATGGGAAGAGGTTAAGATTTGAAGTGAAGGTAGCCGAACACTGGAGGATAAGAAAGACGGAGGCTTCTACTTGGCATACTGCATACCAACGCAAAGCTTATTGAGTTCCGTTACGGATCTCGATTCGGAGTTTCCTACCAACCGCTGTCTATCACGGCCCATTTTCAGAGTCAAATGATTTCACTATTGTTTTATCCCATTAGCCTCAGGAAATACTATTTACATCTTCCAGCATAATGCACAAACTTCATACAACAATATATTTCACGAAGGAATTAGATGAAAAAAACATAAATGCCTAGAATAAGTACGAGTTATCCATGGCATTCGGGTCGACAAAACTGTCAGATTGAGATGCCGTTCGGACTTCCACAACCAGTTACACCGGGAGCAGACGAAGGTAAAAGCAATTTATATGGAATTGGAGGAACACCAGCACCACTTTTGTTTTCAGATGTGTATCCTTGTTGTTGAATTTTTTCATGAAACTTAAACTTTATAAACTTTACGTAATTGTCAAAATCTCCATATTAATCATCAAGAAAATTAATTAATGCGAAACATACCTTGATCCATTGATTTGTGTTGTGAAAATCTCCCGTTCAAAATACAACTTGCAATATAAACTTNGTTATCCATGGAATTCGGGTCGACAAAACTGTCAGATTGAGATGCCGTTCGGACTTCCACAACCAGTTACACCGGGAGCAGACGAAGGTAAAAGCAATTTATATGGAATTGGAGGAACACCAGCACCACTTTTGTTTTCAGATGTGTATCCTTGTTGTTGAATTTTTTCATGAAACTTAAACTTTATAAACTTTACGTAATTGCCAAAATCTCCATATTAATCATCAAGAAAATTAATTAATGCGAAACATACCTTGATCCATTGATTTGTGTTGTGAAAATCTCCCGTTCAAAATACAACTTGCAATATAAACTTAAGAACACAAGCATAAAGAAAATACATAGAAACTTGAAATACAGAAACCGAGCTCTACTTCCCTTTCATTACCTAGAAGTTACAGGCTCAGGAACAGCCCTTCCACGCTTGCAAATCCGCCATCCACAAAGCTAGATTTCAACAGAGAACACACCGGTTCAGTTTCTGGTCATCGATCGAGAACGATCTCCCAAAAGTAGAAATACATATTCTAGCTACAGATTTAAGGAACAATCTACAACAACACCATCCAGTATTGCAGGCCTGGATATACCCATTAACCCCTAAATCACTAGAAGTTACGCAGAAATCACCCACAAGAAGGAGAAGGCAGGCCTCGCCAGAGAAAGAGAGAGAGAGAACCAAAATCTAGCATAGAGAGAAGTGAAGTGTCTCAAAGAAACAAGAGAAGGAAATATCTCCCCAAGAATCAATCTCAACCGTCCATCTCATCCAACGGTCACAAGAGATTCAAACTAGCACAATCCAAGTGACCACTTAGCTACCAATAAGTGAGTGACACTTAAGCAGCATGGGTGAAGAATAAAAACAATGTAAATGTCACAAATAGTACTAATCCAACATAGTTAGGAGAACCACAATTCTCACAATTTGTATTTTGAATAATGAATCTTGAATCTTGATTTTTAAATCTTGATTTCTTGTTTTTCAATTTAATTGCTCAAATCATTCTTCTTGATTGTAATTCTTGATTGTGGGTTTTTTGGATCTTCATCTTCAATATACTTTCTCTATTAATTCTTGTATTGATGGGATTACACAAAGAATGAAAATTGTATATAAATTTGGGATCATAACCCTATATGTAATTTTCATATGTATTCGTCCCATCGTCATTTACAAATTTTAATGAATCCGATCTCTACACATATAATTCGGCTCACACTTTATTTAGATATTTAAAGCTCAATTACTTAATTCTTTATTAGATCACTTTAATTTTATACATAACTTTAACATAGTCTTTATACACAATTAATTACATATGTTGGTCCACATGACAAATTAAATATTTTCCCAACAATCTCTCATTTGGGCCACATATCTTACATTATAAATGTTAATAATCTTATGAGCTCAAATTTTTTGCTATCATAACCAAAAGTATCTTTGAACAATCTCGTCCATTGATTATATCAATATATGATCAAAGTGGTATTCGTAACAAATATCATAACTAAACCCTCAATGGTCACATATATCGATACAATCAAATGACATAGATCAAGTGTTGATGTGTAGCATGGAAATTACATGTAATGTGATCTAAACATACCTATTTCCAACTAGTCCTACTTTATTCTTTAATACCTTATGAGATCAAACTAAAAAAACTTTAATCAAAGTGTTGATACACTAAAAGTGCAGCCCAAGAT
>CAIGRH010093945.1:0-11368 GCA_903798295.1 Fraxinus nigra
CAAAATAATATATGTTATATATTATCGGTTTTAATGCAATTATAAAAAATTCGAACCGTGTTTTTCCTTTGAATTATACAAAACTAGGGCACAATATCATTTGGTAAATATTGTTAATTTTTATAAATATAAAAAAAAAATTATATACGATCAGTTTAAACAAAATAATTGTTATGTTTAAATTATAAACCTCGTTCGATTCCATTTTTCTCTCTTCTTTTAATCTCACATTTTTCAATAAAATAATATTACATGTAAATTCAAAAAAAAAAAAAATCTTATTTTTAATTACATATTCTCCATCAAATCACTATTCCAATACACATTTTTTGCAACAAAAACAAAAAAATATGGGTATCAAATGGAGCTCTTAATATTTTATTGCGACAACGATCGATGGTCGCCTGTCCTGACTTGAAACCCCGGATCCGCCACTGGGTGCAAGCCTCAACATAAATACACTAATTCTAGTAATTACTAGAGTAGATGATGCTAATGTATTCAGTATTCACCACGTGTCATCTTGGGGCTGATGAACTTTCTACGCTTTATCCCTAGTGAAATTGATATTCTTTCCACACTGATGAGGTTCAAGATGTGTGTTGCCTCACTTACACTAAGGTTCACGTTGGTGGCCAAAATTCAGATCACATATAGCCAGTTTGGGCCCCATTATTGAGAAATTCATTTTTTTTCTCGCTCATTTTCAATCACATTCTTTTAATAAAATAATTTCACACATAAATCCAAAAAATTCCTACATTTTAGCTACACATTCTTAAAAATAATCACTGTTGTAAAACTTATTTTCCTCAAAAATCAATATTCCAAACCTTATTTTCCTCCTCAATCCTTTGTAACGTAGTTATTAAACCCGACCAATATTAACCTAGAAAAAAACCTAATAAAGGCGAGTTAACGATCCAAATCCTTTGAACCAAACAAGAAATTGACCCATGAAATACTACATTTGTCTAGTACAAATCGGTCGATCCGACAATCCTAAATTAACGATTGAGTTGGGTCTTTAAAATTTTTAATAACGGATAGGTTCGAAAAAATATATTTTTCCAATCAAACCATCTCATTCTAACTACACGGGCTTTTTTGTTTTGAATCCTTTCACTCGGCATGATCTCCATCTCTCCACTTCCTCTCTTAAGCTCTAGTGCTTATTTTCAATAACCAGCAACTACTTTCAATAAACGTACTTCTTGTTATGTTTCATTGTTATTTGAAATTTACTAAGGGGTTTATGAAAGTGAATCCAAACCCAAAATCTTGGCTTCGCCATTTATTTCACAATACAAAAATACAATGAAAATTTCAACTTATCAATACTTGAATACTTCGTTTACAGAAGGAATGAAAAAATCAATCAAACCTGACCTCCAACTAGCTAAAACGAGCCAAAGATGAGTAAAAAATGATTTGGCACTTAATTGAGCCATTTACAAACTTGAGTGAATAAAAGAATGAAAATTTGAGTTAGTTATCCTCATTCAACAGTCAGATTATGCCAGGAATGGCAGCAGCTTCCACTTCCTATAAACGCTTAGTTACCTACAGGAATAGGTGTCCTCGGACTAGGCAATCCCATGTACGACACTCGTGGAGAAAGTCGAATCTTAGGACTTGGTCGAGGTGATGGAATTGGACCATGGTAGTTGAGAGGTCCATAAGCCACCCGAGGTGAAAGGTTAACTTGTTCAAGTGCTCGGGATTGTAACTCGGCAGGGTATTCCCGAACACATCCAATGCGCGGTCCAGCACCAGTAGTCCATTTGCAGGACATGCGCTTAGACAAGTTAAATACCGGCTTATCCTTTTGATCACAAGATGAAATTTCTCGTTCCCTGGCCGAGCCATCAAACTCAGATGTGTTTGCATTTTCCGATAGTTTGGCTTCAGAAGTTGATCTTCGAAGCGATTCCTCGTTAGGGTCCTTATCAGAAGGAAGGTAATCATCATCAGCTGCACATCTCTGAACAAAAGAGAAACGGCCAAGTGTTAGACGAAATTGGTTAATCAACAAGATTAATATAGGTAAGTTTCAGTTTAGAACAAGATGAATGGAGAAATTACCTGTACATTAACAAGATCCACACGGTGCTCCTCCAGGAAGCTTATGAATTCCCTGAAGTTCTCTTCGGTGGGATGGTAGTGTCCACTGTACGGCCAAATCGCCTGCAAGGACGTTACAAAATCATCAAACACACATCTAAAAAGAGGCACATATTAATCTGCATTTTGAACTTAAAATTGCATGTATGTTGATCAAATACGAATATTTACCTCAAGAACTCCGTCATGAACGATTAATCTTCCAGCGGCAGTGATGGCCCCACCAGCTAGAAAACTTGAATGCTGGAAGAGGCCTTTCTTCTTCTGCCCAACGTACAAAATTCTTGTCGTGCTAAGAACAAATATCCATTTTGAACCCTCGGCGGTCTCCACAAAGGCACCACTTTGTTTGTACACAAGCTTCCCATCTTCTATGATGACTTCATATGGTTCTCTCTCGTTCTGGTGGAAGAAAAAGTAGATCACACGTCAACTTTACAGCCCATATACACAACATAAAAACATAAATTCTTAAACAACTTCAACTTACAGGTGCTAGATATTTGATGCATTGGCGTTGCAATCTGGCCGCCCTTGGACACTTCTCAAGATTCACTTCTTTTCCGTCTCCAACATCGAGCCTTCACATAAAATAATCAATGTCGTACAGAAAGTCAGCGAAAAATAGTATCTCTATAAACAAATTACAAGAACTGGAAACCTTTCTTTAGGAAAGGGAGTCTTTAATGCTTATTAGACTGGTTGAAGAGGGTACTCACCAATAGAAGAAAGGTTGAGCGCTTTCGCTTTTGAACCAGACGTCGTAATAGAGATGTAAATTGTGTCCATACCGATGACGTGGATCAATCTACAATAAAAAGATAGCGACAAATGAGTAACAAATTTATTACGACCTAATGGAATCCTAAAATCAATGTTTTTCATATATGCACTTGAAAGATTCAGGGGAGACTTACAGCTTCAAGCCAGTGCTGTAGGGCCAGTTTTTGAGCCTTCTCATCCTTTGACAATCCTTTTCCAACCTTGGCTGCTCTTGTCCGGGCTCTAGCCCACCGAGAAACCGCGGTTTCAGGCTTCTCCACATTGAAGAATGAAACAGAGCTCCGCTTGAGAGCTGCAAAGTCTAAAGCCTTCCACCTATACACGTCAAATGTAACCAGTTAACGACAAATAACATACACGAACAAATGACGATATAATCTAGACGTGTCTTAAAGACTAACCATAGCTCCTCGACAACGACTGCACAATCTGCAAGGTTTCTTCGAGTTCGGTAGCTCTTGTAGACTTTTTGAAGCTTGACTGCAGCTGCATCAAGCTCACTAACAGGTCTTGGAGAAAACATTATGGCTGGTTCCGGGAGTTTACTAGCATCAACTTTCTCATAATCAGATTCTGATTTTCTTATTTCTTGAACTAAATTTTTGAATGAAAGAGTCTTTTCAAGGACTAATTTTGCAGGCTCGTAGTTCCTCAAGTTTATCGAATTCTCCCTAACCATTTTTTTGCATCCTTTTGCCGTTGTGATGGCAGTTGAATACGCTCTATCAAAGCTGTTCGTTCTTAAAGTCATCCCCGGGGTTTCTTGAAGATAAACTGATACCAAATGCCAAATCAAAACAACTTCGTCTGACAATTTCTCCCCAAGCTGAAAAAAGAAACCATAACGAAGATTTCAAAACTCGAAAAAAATTATAAAAACTTGCGTCGACTGCAAAATATAATTGAAACACAAAAGATATAATCCATCAATTCATCCGCAGAAATGTCTGCACCAAGTTTGTTTTATTTTTTATTTTTTTTCCAGCATCATAAGAAATACATAATTCCCAAGAAATGCTTCCTAAAAATTGATACTGCAATTATTGATAAAGACCAATCTTCATCAAACTAAAGCTAAAGTTTGACCAAAAAATTTGACACAACCAAGAATACCAATCACCACCAAAAAGTTAAAATCAAAACCTTTGCAATTATAATTGCACCCATAATCATCTCGGGTTTCTACATAAATAATCATAAATCACTCACCAGAAATGTAAAACCCTTTTGTAATCTGGAAAAGATTTTATTGTAATATGATTTTGAATGAATATATCCCTATTTATATATCGTTCTCTAATATGTGACATGCTGAAAAATAAATTCAAAAAGTAGAGTCAACTGGACCTTTAAACACGGCTATGAATTCTTTCTCGTATCAGTTTAACCAAGAAAGTTCTATATATTTTCTTGAAAGAATGAAGAAAATGATGGGTCTGATTCAAATTTGTACCAATTCAAAGCTTGATATTTGAATCAATTCTTTGTGGAACGAGAAATTTATACACACCACCCCATAAAAAAGATACACAAATATAGAGAGAGGTGAGAGGATGGTCAAAGAAAGCAACCCCCTCTTACGCGGATTCTGGGAGAAACCAGAAGAATTATTAACAACCCAAAATCAACAAAACCGTTGGGAGTATAATTTTTAGGATAATTGCAGCAAAAGACTCAAACCTTTCAAACATTAGCAAACTTTTTTTAAACATTTGATTTGTTGCATTCGTTACCTCTAACATTTCCAAATGTTTCAGAGGAGGCCCTTTTGGACGATTTCCATCCAAACGTCCCTCAGTTGACCACCCAAAAAAAGATGAGTAATGCTACATTTACCTAACATTCTACATAAAGTTTTACATAATTAACACATGACGGCTCCTATTGGGGGAGAGTTTGTGCCCAGCCCCCCAGCCCCCCCCCCCAATAGGGAGCCGCCATATGTCAATTATGTAAAATTTTATGTAGAAGGTTATGTTCAACTAATTTAATTCAAAAAAGATTGACCACTTTTACCAAAATATGGGAGGGTAAATTCGTCAATACACTGTCCACTAACCTCCAAATAAGTTATTGTTTATTGCCCTCCAAATGCAATAGAGTATTACCCTAATAAATTGTCAATTTCTCACTCTTCATTGCATACTGAATTGAAGGGAGAAGAAATGGAAATGCCAGTTTGCAGCTACGGAACCCCCGCTCAAATGAAGACATTGTAGATAAATTTGAACCCAAGCAGATGATTCGTACTTGTCCATGCGGAATGGATCTGCAAGGTTGTACATTCTTTCTGTGGTGGGATCAAGAGAGCTAATACTTGGTCTTCTACGGTCGAGACGAGAGATGGAGGCTGAAATTAGGCAACTCTGTTTGAATGGATGTAGTGTATGGAATATTTGGTTTTGTGGGTTTGTTTGTGGAATGACTGTATAGTGGATTTGTAGTTAAATCTTGTTGAATTTTTGGAGGGTTTTTTTTTCGTTGGATCTGTAATCTTCCTTTAGTGATAATGTAACCCAAGTTAATGGGTGTAAAATGTAGTTCTAATTGCTATAATGCTCTGTACATGTCCATTTTTTGGAACTAATTTTCATAAAAATATGCACGTGATTAAGACCCTAAACATTAAGTATATGGTGAAGCCTTTTATCCATGTTGAGTAGAATGCCCCAAACGTTTTTAAAAATGGCATAAAAAGTCCCATACATATTACACTGCTTACAAAATACACCCCATAACTTGAATAACAATTTCCATTACAAATGCATCTCAAAACGTGTAGAATTAATAGTATAATAAAAATGCCAGAATATAAAGCAATACTACAATTATGAAATCCAATATATCACATATCTACTTAATAATATAATCAAAATGAAAAGTATTTTAACACATGTACAGCGATACTACAATTCCCAAAATTATAGATTCCAAAACATCAAGTACATTCCAAGTTCATAATTCATATGCACAAGTTTAGTTTCCTATGACATGAAAACTATACTACTGCCGACTTTTTCTTTTTGGGGTTGTTTTCTGTTGAGGTGGCTGCACTTCTATTTTTCTTATGCTTCATGTATGTGGTGCTTCAGGAGACTGTATTTGTACATTGCATGTTCTCTTGTTGTGTCCAACTTCTCCATACATCTTATATGTCATTTTCATGCATGTTCTTGTCATTTTTACTCCAGCTGGTGATTTCAGACTCGATCTTTTCCTTAACCTTTTAGGTCTACCTGTCTACTCCTTCTTCACTGGTGGCTTCAACGGATTTTCCCCATATCAGGCCCTAACATTGGATGAATCACATGACTGTAAACTTTTAGATATGTCTTATTTTTGTAATATTCATCTGCAAATCCATCTATATCTATTTGCCTTAATAGTATACCGAAAATAGCATGTGTACAGAGAGTTCTACCCAATTGCCATTTCTTACATTCACATTCCTTTCTCACCAAATCCACACTCCACCTCAAACTACCAGTGTTGCGAACTTCAAATTTTGTATTACCTGCGTAATCTGCTCTCATGAACGTGACATCTGATTTAGCCTTCTCAATTATCCCAACAGTTTTAGGACCATATGCATGATTCCATCTTTGAACGGCCTCCTTCTTTGCAGTCATCTATGTCATTTGCTGATGCCTAATCTTATCCAATAATGTGACTATAGGCTTCTCTTTAGCTACTACAATGGAGACATTGAAGGCTTCACAGAGGTTATTCAACAAGATATCACACTTAGCATGTTCCTGGAAATGGGATTTTATCTAATGACATGTTGGCTTCTCACTAAACCAATTGAAGGCTTCTTCATTAACTTTCTTTATCTCATTCATCACTACATTTCATTAGTAGATTTCGCTGCAGCTGTGAACAAACTCTTCAATGTTAGACATTTATGTTTGAGATTGAAATTGTTATACAAATGTCTAGCACAACATCTATTCTTTGCACCTTCACCGCACTGATTCATCGCTTCAACCAATCATTTTTTGCTTGTCAGAAATGAAAGTACAAGCCCTACTATTACACATTCCTATGTCAAATACCAAAAGTTCTATGAACCAAGTCCAATTATCTCTATTCCATGCATTCACAACTGCCCAAGCAACTAGAAATATACAATTATCACCATCAATCTCCACTGCTGCTAACAATTGTCCCCATGTACACTCTTAAAAATACCCATCCAGTCCTATGACAGGGCTACAACCAAACTTGAAACCTTCTTTACAAGCCCTTAAGCACACATACATTCCTTTAAACACACCTCATGTTTCTTCAACTACACTGCAGTTCCAAGGTTAGTTCTCTTCAACTCCTCACCATAGTCCCATAGAGTTTTGTACTGTTCCTCAACAAGTCCATTCACAACAGCTGCACATTTTGTCCTTTTTCTATAAAACTAATATTTGGATATTTCATACTTGCAATCTTGCTTTATAGTTTTCATGAAGCTACTCATAGACAAATTAGGATCCGACCTGAACTTACGTAGGTATTTCTTGTCTAGGAAATCTGCATGGACCTTACTGTTCTGCCAGACCAATGTGCAACTATGTTGTGTTGAATCTTAAGCTATCGTCCAGCTATTTGTAGGCATACAATTGCCAGAGACAATTCTTTTGATATCTTACTTTTATCCTATGTGGTTTGTTCTTCACATATCTTAGTTCTCTTGCATTCTTCACGGAGTATTGCACAATAACTAATCTCAAATTTTTTGTATTCTCAAACTTAATACATATAAAGCAAGCACATGACAACCTTTTAAACATATTATGATGAAATACATAATAGGCCCTAGACCTATTAAAAATAAGCATGACAGGACCTAAACCTATTAAAAATAAACAGAAGATGCCCTAAACCTATTACAAAACTTTGTTCATATGCCCCCAAGATTTAATCTATAGTTCACGTACCAATCTTGAATTTGGGGTCTTCCATGTGAGTTATTTTTGTTAGATGTGGCACCCACTTCTTCACCACTTGAAATGCTTCTTAGGTCATCTGAGTTCCCGTAGACTGTACAAATGTTCTACGCATTTTCATTTTGCTCACGAGGTTGGTCATTGCCTGCATCCCCCCTAAATCTAATCACGTACTCAATCTGAATAATGTTTCTTCATCTTGGTTATCCTCATCCATATCTTCATATTCGTATTTAAAATCTGAAAAATGTTCTAGACTAATCTCATTATCCTCTTCCACTTCTGACTCACCACCAGGAGACCTAGTGCCAACAGTCTGAGCATTAATGTTTTCTACAATAGAAGGTTCAACAGGTACATTTGAAGGCCCAACATTTTCAACATCTTCTACTCTTGTACCACAATCAAATATGGATGGTTTATCAACTGTTGGCTACTCAAATTGCAAATGTCCAGGATATTCCACTTCTGTTGCACCTTCAACTGTGGATAATTCATGGATTGTTGCACTCTCAAATGTTGATGTCCCGATAAAACCAACCCTTTCATTATCAACTGTAGGATGCTCAAATTGTATATTGAGCGTCTTCTACTACATTTTCAAAGGAACGTGGTAGATCAGAGGTTGACTTCTCACATGTTAGCTCTAGATGTTAATCATTTGCATTTACCTCTGACTTAACTACATCCACATTGCGAGATTCACCAAATCCACTGTTATCAACACCGTCATATTCATGCATACGATCCTCTTCAAACTCATCAAAAACATAAAGATCATCATCATCTACCGTGTCATCAAAAACCTTAATTTCAAATAAAGGTTTCTATCCGTCCAAAAGGGCCTCATTTGAAATGTTTGAAAATGTTAGGGGTGTCAGCTGCAATAAATTAAAAGTTTGGGAAAGTCTCCTAGTTTTTGAAATATTTGGGGCTTTTGCTACAAATATCCATTTTTAGAATCATACTACGTGTCCATATTTGTTTACACCATTTTTGACTTCATACCACACGATACATATTGGATAGTTTTAAAAAGAAAAATACATTTTTCATCACTTTTTAAAATACAATAAAATGTACACTTAGCATAATTCCGATTTTTATAATATGGGTGACGGAATTGGCATTCTTTGGCGTAAATTTCAAATCCAAGTCCCAACCTTTGCTAATTGAGAACATATGATTCCAACATATGAATATAGTGCTTCTAGAGGCAAAATACTATGCCCCTGCCCTCCCCATTAAGGACAGGAATAGAGACATGGTTCTTACCCCAAATTCTCATAATCCTCTCTAAACTTTTTTTAAAAATTTAATTTATTTTTAAGTATTAAATTGTAGAAGTCATATTTAAAAATTAATTAATTAATTAAGATAAGAACCAATTTGAAATACTTTAATCCTCGCTTCGTCGTACCTGCCTCTAAAAGATATTTGATGGCAAGGGGATGACAAGTAGGGATGGCCAAAAAATGGTCGAGCCATGAACCCGCGACTCAACTCAAACTCGAACCCATCCCTCCATTGTCTTAAGAGTAACATGAGGCAACATGATGGAACGAAATGATTGTTTCCCCCTATGTCATCTCTAACGATGACGGAGCTTCAACATCGCTATGTTTCATTGCCATCCCTACAAATTTGATTCTCAAATAATCGAAAAATGTCATTTAAGCTATTAAGTTGAATAATGTTATGGACGATCCTCATGTGATATAGCAAGTAATGTAAGATGAAATACTAATGTTGTTGACCTCTATCAATTTAAGAGTTCATCGAAATAATTAAAACTAGTTTTATATCTTAAAAAGTTGATTTTGAATCACTGGCCGAGATCATCACCTCAGGGAGGACTCCGAGTGCAGCTCAACTTAACTGGATATAGCTCCCGACTCAACTAGACTTATCTTCAAAAGGAAGGAATTGACATCATCATACAGAGAATATCACTATTACGCTCAGATTTCCCTTACTTAATGGGTGACATCACGCCTTTATCCAATCCAATCATTGTAGGACACACGGAAAATATCACGGGGCACCCCAAATTGTGACCAATCACAATTTCGCAATGATTACTTCCTACCTAAACTCCATCATGGCACATGGAAGTTGACATCAATAGTCAATCAAAATTAGGTTAGCGGCACACACATTATGGTCGGTAGTGTAACTGATTTGATGTAAAACATACCAATTTGTCTATTCTCTGGTCCCCATTGGGATCGAACTCAACTATTGCATGTTACTCACTTCAAAATTCTCCCTACTCAACACAAATACAATATATTCTTATTATGTCAACAACATTTTACCATTTCAGCACAATTTACATGTTTTAGCTCAAATTATCTCTTTCAAATCACCAATTAAGTTGACAAAAATGATCTAGCCATTTTTTATGTCAACAAATATCAATTAAATTTGTAGATATACAAATCGTTTTATTAATGTCATCATTTGATAGCGTCTTAGACGAGGATCATTTCAAGTTTGTACATATATCAATATAAAATACAATGTGAAACTCACATGATGTCTCTAAACGGTAAAAATGTCTAATGTCCACTTTATTTTTGTATAATCCTCCAGTAGACGGTCATTCATAAAACAATAATTTATTTATAAGTCTTAAAACCTAAGCGATTCATCATATATACGTTACTGTGAATATTTTTACTCTTTTAGGAGACGTCACGTGGGTGTTGCGTGTTAACTTAACACATAAAATGATATTTTTCGAGATGCACATGACTCATGCACACTTTTCATAGGTTGAGTATCTAGATGACACAGTTAGCAAAAGTTGGGAACCCTGTTCACAGTTTGCAAAGGTTGGTGACCCCAGGTGAAATTTACCCTTTTAACGCGCCAACACAAAACGACAGCGTATGTTGATGCTATGATCATGGCTTTTTGTTTCTCTAGGCAAGTGAGTCAATGACTATGAAAAGATATTTTCTTTTCACTTATATATGTCAATGTTACCGTGTAAGAAAATCCACGTTTATATTAAAAACTGGTAAACTTCGAGTCGGTGCTTCAGAATGCAGGACTTTTAGTTGTCGTTCAAAGTGTACAATCTAATTATTCTTTAATTACTAATGTTATAGTATTAAGTGATATTGTAGTCCTCGTGAAAGAAGTGTCGTTTTGGTTTCTTGGAATTGATGCGTCTATATTTTTACTTTACGAATATGATATTTTTTTGGACATTTCTAATAATAACAAGTCCTCTATGAGTTAGGTTGATTATATTTCAATTTTTTTTTTTATGCTGTCAAGTAGTAGAGATGACGGTTCTCTTTGTTAAAATTGATTACTTTACTTTCAATAAAATTATAGGTTGGTCATACAAAGATGAAATTGCTCTTGTTGAAGTTACTCCACATCGTTGATGCTTGATTTCTACTTTCGAAAAGCCGATTTATATTGAGTTCTACTCACGGGCGGACCCACATGGGGTCATGTGGGGTCAGATGACCCCACAAATCTAAATATTTTTGAAATCTCATTTT